>DWEE01000681.1:0-15899 GCA_018245755.1 Parelbella macleannani | reverse complement strand
TTATTTACTATCCCGTACAGGATCTGGATACATTCCTAATTATTATATATATCAATATTTCTAAACACAGACAAAGATTGAACAAACTTGCTTATTACCACAATACTTGTATTGAGAATGGAACCGACGATCTCGGACTCAACAATCGGAATCAATGATCATTAATCATTAGGGTAAGTATACTATATTTTGAAACAAGACAGAGAGAGTCCTATCATAATTTAAAACAAGGCTCGTTGCGATATCACACACAAACACAACACATTGTAGACACAGTCCTAAGGACTCACAAAGTCTTTGTGACACATTAAATACTCGTAGAATATCTGTGTCCTATTCGACCCTCGTACTATGTTGTCTATACACATCTTCGCCCAAACTCAATAGACCCACAATATCTATTTAACATGGAGATACTTACATTTCCATTTGTAACATTTTTAAGAAGGAAAAATAGAACGAGTAAAAAGAGCGTATCTATCTCCTGAGTCGAAGAACAATGTTTAGACGATTTAAATTTAAAACGTTCACTTCAACAGACTTGTCGTTTGAGAGAGATGTTAGCAGGATTTAAACCTAACAACCTGTAATGTCTATTCTAGACACGCCCTTCGATCTTCGACCTTTGTAAGTAGCTGTCTATTGATCGGAAATTCAATGTTTCTTTACATAAGTATTTTGAGTGTAAACTTATTAGACAGTGTTAGGGTACGGGCAGAACGGCTTATTTTAGATAATTTTACATTTATTTAGCAATAGGCTAGGGTTTGGCTGCGCTCTCGCCTGATGGAGAGCGAGGTGCAGCCCCGAATGTAGGACGCTCGCCTAGAGATCCACTCTTATCTTGGGTTATAGCAATCGGGAAAAATGGGCGCCGGCAGGCAGTTCCACTAATCCGCAGTCTGTAGTAGAAACGATCCAGCGAATTTTGACAATTTATCAACGCCGTCTATATATGTATTTTATCTTGTTCATCTGTATCAGAATTACCAGCATATTATATAGGATTCGACCTAAATCTAGCGTTTGTAACGTGCTCCTCAAATACGATGTTAATGGTAGTTGAACAGTATTACTTTGTAGAAGACAGGAAAGAGAGTTTTAAAACCTATAATGCACTGTATAAAACACAGTTACGTATGTTCTATAATTACACGGTTCATTTACAAATATATACTGAGTGTCGTTCATTTTCTTTAGGGTAAAAGCTATACATCTGAAAGAAAACAACTTCAAATGATTTTTTGATGTAATACACAAATGTAGCTCAGTTTAATTACCTTTGGATTTATTACATTCACATGGTTTTAGACCACGCACTCGCAAACTAGCTGACCATAAAAGCGCTTCATACAAAACATTCATTTAGCATAATGTTGCCGGGCTTATTCTATCATACACTCGTACACTTCGTTAGGCGTTAAGACCTAATATTGCACACGGTTAATCGAAACGTTCCATCTCGGTCGACGTTCAAGCGATTTTCGACCCTTGTGTAGAACGTTATAAGCATCAAAATAAGGTGATATATTCGAGCTGTTAAGTGGTTATTAATATGGTCTCCATTATGCAATGTTGTATGCGAATTTCATTATGCAGGACACAGGATTGTCGGGATTACGCGATAACCCGCAGAGTTAGTGAACTGCTCTTATACGGTGATAGGGACGATGGTGGTACTGGATACACACATAGGTACGGCTAACATGCGGTACGGATGGATGTGAGAAGGTTCGATTCCCACCCGAGGTAAATATTTGTGTGACGAGCATGTGCGTATCTATTTTGTCTGTGTGTATATAACTTATATAATCATGTATTAATATTTGTAGTTTATCAGCTGTCTGGTCTCCATAAGTACAGGCTCTGTCAAGTTAAGGATGAGATGTGAATTATATAAAGATAATGTTCATTATTACCTTCATTGTCCATGAAAATATGTATTTTTAAAATTATTGTTTATCTACAAATATTGAATCAATGTAAAATAAAATTCAAATCGTTTATCGAATGTTGGCTTGGTCTATTAATGTTATTTTTAAATTTATGATATAACAAATTAGTAAACATCCTTTGTTATAGAAATATTGTCGCTATTATTGGAGACAATGATTTAATAAAGTAGGTGAACTCGCAGTTTGAAAAACTTCACGTCACAGTGATAACAATGACACCGCTAGTTATAACCAAAAAACATAAAACATTTTGTGTTCCCGTACACCTCTAAACAAAATCCTACAAATTTCTATCCTACTCTCGATTTCTTGACTCCCATTTTCTAAACGTTGCTACGGAACACCGAATATAAATCGATTTACGCTTTTTTATTAATATTGGTACAGCATTAATAAAATAAACTAAACTCATCAAAGGCACTTTTGTTCTAGTGGATCGTATCAGCGACCTCAATACAGAGATCACTCGACGAATTTTATTATGGAAAGGTCAACTACATTAGGGGGTGAACATCAAAACTTCGAACTTTAGACAATGCTGCGACATTTTTTTTATGATACACACATATATACATATATATGTATATCTTCACGCCAAGTCCCTTACGGGGTAGGCAGTGAGCACGGAATGCTTTTATCGTATTATATTAGCGCAATAAAAATACTATCGGAGGTACAGAGGTGAATTTGTATGAAATAGTTAATAATATACCAATAAAATAAAACAATAATGAGACTGTGATTATGCGACTTGGATGTGATTTGCCAGCAACAATACGACAATAGCTAACCCTGGACAGATAACTTGAGTTATTATTCAGATCGCTTCGACAGGGAATTAAACTTGGAAACCTTGATGTAGTTTTTATCTATACCTAAACATTTATTTGCCTTGCTTAATCATTGTTCAAATTAATTAAGACTATAACAATTATTGCAAAGACGAGTAATCAAAAATACAATGTATTCTGATACAAGTTAAAATATGAAGAAAAAATTACCACGACGGTGACTGACTATAAAGAAGATGCAATAGACGACCTAACCGCTCAAGTGGCAATTTGTTCCAGATAACCTATATCTAAAATAATTTTAATGAGGATAAGTTGTGTAGAATAGGGAGAAGATTGAAACAAGAAATAAGCAGAGGCAACTTAAATTAAACACTTATTCACGTTTACGATCATACATCATTTTCAATGCAATTAAATCGCTTATTATCTAAAAATTAAAAAAAAAAGTAAAAGTTACCGAAAACATATGCAAAATTAAAACAAGAATATTTATCTAAAATCGTTCGACTGTTATTATTAATGAAATATAACATCATCATAAAAACAAAATTAAAAACTTTTCCGAACAATTCAACTGTAACGGAACATTCTCGTGACTTTTTTACGGACACCCAAGTCAGCAGTTTCAGTTGTCGCTTACGCAAGACACTCATAGGACAATGGAGCTTAATATCAGCGAGCAACGTGTCACTCACCCACACAATATGTGATTTGTTGGCACGTGTAATTACACACACATACAACAGATGCATTGATTGTTATTTGTAACGTGTGGAATGGAAATGTAAAATTAGTAAAACAATATGTCAGAGAAATGAGGCGAATTCTTATGTTCCACCATTACTTTTCCTGCTCCAGTGTAAACGGTTCGAAACACAGACATCTGAGGAGCTTAGCAATTATATGGATGTTTATATATTTACACAATCCTAGGATAAATTATGTAATTCATTAACTACCTCACAATCACCAAACAATGTAAAGCAGACTGCAAGTGCATTTTGTTACTTCTATATTTTAAAAATAACTTCCAAATTCAAAGATTAACGGTTAAAAAAAAGAATTCTCCTTCGTAGTTCCTTTGAGAGGAAGATTTAAAAATCGAATCTCGTCTCGAATGACCCTTAAGCTCTGTGCTTAGGCGCAAAAGTTGTGGGAGATTCCATCAGCTTACAATGGGTCTTGGTTCGATGCTAAACGATACAGTGGTATAATGATCACGAGTTCGTATAGTATTTTAGAGAAAAATACAATACATTTCGTTCTATACCTCATAGGATAAATTAGATAAATATGTGATAAAATACAAACAAAGTTTAGCAAGAACCATAGGTGGTTTTATGGCTAAAATAGCGATATCTTCCAGATAATCCTATAGGAAGCTTATTTGAAATTAAATTTTACATACTTGGACTTTTACCTCACCACCTACTCCATAGTAGGACATAGTCTAGTGACTATTAGTGAAGCGTGGTAGTGTACTACAGTCCCCTGCTTACCCCAGATACTACAGGTGTAATAGTACCTACGTTTTGTTACGTCACAATAAAAATGCAAATTGTTACAGACACAATATCACCTTAAATTTGTTTTATCTATTACTAGTATAAAAACATAATGATATTCTATATTTATTCATTCATACTCAAGACCATAGTTTTTGCTGTCTTGCGGGACCTGTATACGGTACGCTCGGGGCGGCACCTTTGCTACACCCATTTCTACCGCGAAGCGATTGTTATTAGAATTATTTATGTTTTGATTTGAGAGGTGCGGTCGCCGTCCACGTGTAGGTATATTAGACGCGACCAGCTTTGTCCTTGGGAGTAGCTACGCGACTAATAACAATTCCGAAAAAACGACTATTCCCTAGTGACTTATAATTCTGACTTGACTTATATATATTACCAGTCGTATTTCTACAATAACCTAAGAAATTATTACTAATAGTTCAAGTTTTCTATGAAATGTTTCGTGAATATTTATGCACATGATTATATACGTATGTTCCGGCTTAACTCAAGTGCCTTTTTCGGGATGGCCCGACTAGTTTTGGACCTGAACGAGGTCCTTCCTCATGAGCTACCGCCGTTTACAGCGAGCCGCGACCTCGCTGTTTGCTTCTGTAGAACTATGTATATACTCGTATGTATCTAATCTGTATATAAACCTTTGTTTTGTTGTGCCATTCGATGCTATGGTCATATCATCATCATCATCATCATCATCATCATCAGCCTATCTCAGTCCACTGCTGGACATAGGCCTTCCCCAACGAGCGCTATCGCGCCCTGTCATCGGCTTGCCGCATCCAGCCCCTGCCAGCGTCCTTTCGAGCAGCAAAATATTTTTGTTTACATAGTGAACACTATATACATCATCATCATCGGCCTACTCCCGTCCACTGCTAGGTATAAGCCTCTCCAATGGCACGCCACTGAGCTCGATTTTCATCCCTTCGCATCCAACACGATATACAAAAAACGTTACTACATTCTCGTGTAAGCGAAAATTAAACTGCTCTGTGAAATACAAGTTCCCTTGAAGCCGAATATAAAGAAACAGTCAATGGCCAAAACAACGTTATCGAGTGTCTATGAATATGGACGTCGGCCGCGGAACTGCGTCGCAATAAAGTTTCTATCGCGAATATACAGCTCTACCCGAGAGGAGGTTTAAGATTCAATACGTGTCTCGAATATCTCCTGACTTCGGTGCTTGTAAAACCTGACCGGCGCGGCAGCCTCCCACTGCGGGAAGTGAAGTGAAGATCTTTTTATTTTTGGTAGTTTCAAATTGGTTGAAAGCCTGAAATCTGTGGCTAAAATTATGTTCTATTCTATACAATTATCAACATTATGGCTCAACACCTATTCCATGGGACGTACAAAGTAACTGGTGAGACGTGGGCGTGTACTAAGCCCCTCTGCCTTCCCCTTCGGTTATTACAGGTGTGATGTTACGTTTAATTTATATTGTGTAGGTATACCTATGCCCAACTCCTATGCACAACTTGGCCAGCGTGACAAACAGTGATCGTTACATACGATCAAGAGTAACTATGATGCGGCATTGAGCACACACAATATTTGTCTGTGTGACTATCAGATCATTTCCATCTGATTATAGTTTCCTCTTCTCTTATCAATTCCATTGCTTAATGATCCTAATATAAGACTTAAAAACGACATATAACTTAAGATAGAACATTAGTACTGTATCAAAAAATATATACGAATATTTTAAAAAGAACTTCGACTCGACGTCTCCACCAGCGGGCCGACTGGAAGACATTTCAGTGTGGAATAAGTAGAGCCCTTGTACATCCGATATTGTCTATATTTATCTGTTTTTATTGTGTATACATAAATAAATCATAAAAAAAGAAACCCGCTCTTTTCCTTATATCATGGTAGCGAACAGACCTATGATTGTCAGTTATGAGTAATCACAGTTAGCAGAAAAAGCGCTTTCTGCGCTAAGTGTAATACAAACAATGACTATTGCATGTGCGCTACGTGCGTAGATTAGAAATCAGTCAGTAGGTAACCGGAACTGAAATTTTGTATGACTAAACAGCAAAAGTATTATTTTTTGTGGTTAGTCATTCAATTTCGTACACAATGTTCCATAGGGTAAAACCCTTGATTAATTACTGTACGTATGTACGTAATATATACATATTTACTCATTATTCATTTATATCATTATATATATTTAATCAAATGTTTAGAAACATAACATTTATACAACTATTTACAAATGAAGCTGATAGAGAATTTTGTCACAGGTGCGTTTATAAAGTTGCAGGATTCGTAATACTCGGTTGGCTACGGTTTTTGAAATAGGCTAATAGCGTCAGCCGTCACTTTGTGCTAACGCATCGTTGCTAAACTAATATGATTTCACTTTGAACATTCCGCGAGTGAAGCACTTTCCCATTATCAGGGTAAGTGGACTACATAAGTCTTTTAACCGGTTCACTGCATATATTAATATTAATTCTCATCGAAATAAATAAATAAGTTATGAAAAAAATTTAATATTTGGACGAAACACAAGCCTTTGTGTATCGAAAAAGAACCAAAGCTACTGTGAACCTTGCGGACGGATTAGGCCGTCAGCGTGGCTGGCAATTGGACAGTTTAAAATAGGACAGTTGCACAGTTTAAAATAGGCAGTTGGATAACTTGAAATGGAACAATTTATTTCCTACAAATTTTACGTATTTTCGTTTTCCTTGGAATAATACTGTCTGTAGTTTTATTTTTTTGCCTATTCAACAGTTCTATTCAGCAGTCATATTACAACAAAACAAAAGGACTCAGGAGCAGGGCTACCATACACATTAAAACAAACATTTTTCGCATCTACTGCAAACAATATAGCTCATTAGGCTTAGCAATCCAAATGTCACAACATTATAATAAAAAAGAAATTGTAGGATGTAACGCGCACGAGGATTTCTTTTTAATTTTTCATCTGGAAATCACAGCATAAATAACAACACAGAGTACACAGCAATCATATACACGCCCGAACAAAATCCTTCATGTCCTTCCTCCAGTAGAATGAGGATGTACTTACGAGTATTACCGTGTACCGAGTATAAACGTGTGTTTGTCATCGACACGCTAAGAAGAAGAAGAAGAACGTTCTAGAAGCGTCTGAGAAATTTAAAGAATGTTTCTTTAAGCTATCTAATAAACACTAGACGGAACGGACTCGCACCGACCATTTCTGACCGATCAATTTTAATACTGGAGTGTTCAATCATAGAATTGAATGTAATAATTTTTTATTTTTATAAAAATAACCGAGAGTTTTTCCACCAACATTTCTTCTTTCAATCTTCAGCATTTATGGATTGTATATTTAATATAATAATTTACGCTTATATGATTTCGACATTAATGATGTTTATACTGGAAAACTTTTTCTAATTTAATATTTAAATATTTGTAATTTTAACATTATAATCTCAGAGATCAACGTCCTTTGGCGTGCGTTGACAAGTACCTATCCGAAACGCTTGACATAAACATGTTTCACATATAAAGCCCGTTTCACATGTAAACTCGACTTCCTCATTAGACAAGAGCTAGGAACAAAACAGGCGAGCGAACGTGCTAAATGCGAAATTAGCGAATGTATGAGAAACTTAGGACAATTTCGCACCTTCGTTTAGTGTATAAAGTGTAAGGCTGAGATTGCATTAGGCTGTTTTCCGCCAATGTTTTGTGATAAAAGTCGAAATAATCAAATAAATTCAAGTGATTTGAAGTGCCGGTGCGAAGTTTTTATCTACAGCCGACATAACGTGGAACGACATCCATAATACATTTTACATATTATAACAAATATAACAGATTGGGAATAAAAAGCAGATACATTATATTTGTTTCGATTCAATTTAAGAAATTTACAAGACTTCTTATATTACCCATTATATTATATTATATAAATAATACATGTAATATTACGTTGATATAATTAATAACATATTATACTAACATGAATAGTTTTTGGTTTCTAAAGGTAATGTATTACTATAAAATTAAATAATTTATACGGGCTGGGAAATCCACCTTTTCGTAGAGAATATTGTAGTTGATGACGACAATAACTTAATTAAAAATATATCTCTCTCTTAAGATTAAGTCCATTTTTACCTACAACCATTTGTAGTTATGTTTAAAAAAAAAATCAGTTCTGAAATAAATTCGTCTAGTGTAACCCGCCTTAAAGCTGCAGGTTGTGTGGATATGTAGACGCGAAATGGCAGAGAATGTTTTTTGTTCTAGACAGTAAATAATAAACGCGATTCATTTCTCATAAACAGTTGTGCAAGACACCCGAGAGAAGTCAACAGAGAAAGGGATTAAATTCACATTATTTGAACTTCTGTTTGTAATTTTATATATTTTGAGTTTGACGTCGAATTGTTTTAATATATTTACTATTAATCTAACTCTCTATTCAACTTAGAAACGTAGTCAAAGTTATTTGCCTACCTGAAATATTGAAAACCGTAAAACCAATATATTCTCAGGTTTTTTTTATTTAACTGAATAGTTAATTACATACCAAGTATATGTACACACACACACACACACACATATATATTCTGTCTCACTTACCTCTTAATGTTTTGAAAACATTACAAAAAGGGATCAAAGCAGTCAATGCACTGAACCGCTATTGGAATTACAAATAAGGAGGTTACGAAGTAATTTTCCTAGCGACACCGTTCAACCCCTATCCACCCTTTCGTTAAATAACGCCCTAAGTAAACCATATACGATATTCATAGAACAAGTTATGACCTATTCCCCTCCATACACAGATTTATCCAGCGCGATAAAGCACGTTACACAAGCACGTTTAATTAACGAACGTGATGAGAAAAAACTCAGTATGTACGTGACCTAATATGTGAGGGAATTTATGGATGTGAGTATCCGTAATACTGTTATGCAGTAGGTATTCGTAAATGTTCGGTTAATGCCTATTTCTGCATCGTTTATGTAAAAATAGTTATTTATGACCTCTATTAGAGAAGTATTCATTCCTACTCTTAAACAAAGTATATTTCAAAAGAGCTCCGTTTTCTGAAGGTTCAACACAATCCCCTGGGCCATCAGGCCAGTTGGAATCAATTAGACTTAGGGCCAATTAGAATCGATGTCGGAAGCGGATAGAAGGCTATCGATATACATGTATCAGATAATGTTTAAACGCTCGAAGAATTATTGTCCAATAATTCTGGAACTTTCTTCCGTCTCGGCGCAGCACGATCGTCAATCAGTCATGTCGCGGCCCGTCCGCGGCGCGACGAACATATTGTCACCATTACTCACTCGGGACGTCGCAAGGTAGAGTAGATGTAAGATAGAGTTCTTAGAAGTACTTTTTAAATGTTCGAATAATTTAAATGAGAAAACGTCGTACAAGCAAAAAGTCGAACAATTATGGCCTAGTTGTATTAAGAGATGACATAAAAGTTTAAATACAACTTATTTTCAATGTAGTTTCGATTTACTGAATACAGCTCTCACATCGTTTGTAAAGGGCCTGTACCTCGCTCAAAAATGTGCCGGGTCTTTGCTCTCAAAACGCCTTCATTTGTTCATCGTCCTGAACTAACTAACAAAATTTAAAACCAAAAGACTAAGCGAACAAACATTTCACAAAGATTTTAACCAGGTATCCAAGAACTGTTCCCATTACCGTTGCTAAATAAAACGACATCGGTGGTAACGGGGACCAATGGTAAGGTATGCAGCACGACGATAGAGATCGACTGAAGACGTATATAGAGAAAGAAATTGAATTATCGGATTATTTATGTCATTTATATTATATCCTTTACACGAAGTGTGTCGTGTTAGTTGTAATAGAACGACAACGAAATAAAGACAAATGATCTGCCGATTACAATATGTCGTTCCTGCGAACAGATCCATTAAGATATATTATTTTATTCAATATACCATTTGTAAACTTTCCTTGCGAGTGCGTAGAGATTTCGTTTCTGATGCCAATTTTTTTATTAAGACAATAAAAATATATTTAATTTATTTTATGATATTGTTGTCTAAGATTGCATTACGTTAGAAGACAATAAATTATACAGGCTTCCTAAATTTGAGAATATTTCAAAGGCTTATCTTCCAGGGTGCCGGTGCGAGTGAGGTTTAGCAAGTATATGGTTCAGGTACAAACTTGGATTTTTATGATGTTAGAGTGATATCTTTGGACTTCAATGACCTTTTAGTACCAGAGGTTTTGCATGGAAAAGTTTATCACAAATATCTTACTTACCTATCAGACCTTCTAGCCTCTTATTAACAAACTTCCTTATTCAAGCAGTGTGAAAATCATTCAAAAACTTATCGTTCCATCGGCATACTATGTAGCCTGCCAAATATCAATTCAATTTGATATTATTTTAAAGGGTGCAACGTTTGTTCGTCTACTGACGTAATTACGTCCCACATGTATACAATATATTGTGACTATAGTACATTTTTATCTTAACAAAGTTTTTTGCCCGCCCTGAAGGTTTCCGCAGGCTATATTTCTCGGCGTGACGGCTTGATCGTTAGCGGGGGCTAATATTTTTCGAGGCCTCATTCGCGGACATATTGCATGTCATCATTTGTCCCGAGATTGTAAATTTTTGACATACGGTTCAATACAGAAGGTGAAAGCAATTTTAAATACAAAATTTTCCTATATTTTACATTCCCAAGCCTAATATGGGCGATTTACAGTCAAAGTAAAATTAAACATAAGTATTTGATTATAATACTTTTCACGAAGAACGAAGGTAGTGTTCTCATACATAAGATTTTTATTTGCAACTCAATTACATGACATTATTGAGAAAAGACACGTTGACTGAACGACAGCAAATCGAAGTCAATACCGAAGCTTTTCATAGGTACAGTTGGACGTTATAAACGGAAACGCCGAGAGGACTAATTAAAAATGGACGACTCTTTTAGTCTTATAAAGCGCCTATTGGCAACTAGATCAGTGGACTGAAGTCTCCGTCGCGACCTCGTTGCGATCGGCGGAAACTCATGAAAAAGAATTTTGGATCCGCAACTGGTCTGGCAGAAAGCAGATAAAATTTTACTGATTAAAAATTTAATAACAATGTACAATAAAAAGAAAATGACAGTACAGGAACGCAGTGTGAAATCGCTGCTCGCTTATCAATTGAACCATCAGAAGTCCATCTAGATGGAGATTAATTGCTTCAAACCAGGCTCGCAGCTCGCCTAATGCGATTATCTTGTACCAAAAACAGTGGGTCTTTCAGTAATTTTTATTTATTCGCCGGTTAACGTGCCCGCCGTTGTCTTATGAGTGGACCGTTAGTGTGCCGCTGCAACTGAACTCAACCGCGTTTTTGCCACAATTTTAATACAAATGTATGAAATAAGCTTGTGTTAGGAATATTTTTATGTACATTTTTAGCACGAAAGTAGGCCCGCGCAGAAAGTTTTTCGATATCTGTATGACTATATGATATATGAAAAACTATTAATACGATGTGAAGTAGAATAATCGAGAACAAAGTGGATTCAAACATAATCACGATTACATCGAAAAGATACCAATGGATACAATATAAAAGTGATTATAAAGGAAAACGTACATACATATGTATGTTCGCGCGTTAAATGTACAATTAAAACACAATTATAATGTCACATAATTAATGTACTATAATGGATTCGTTTTATAACACACTTCTTTATAACACACTTAGGTTAAGTAAACTAGAATCTTAGAAAAATCTCGAGAAGCGAAGGTTTGGCTTCCAAAGCCTTAATCAATGAGAGTCCTATATATAGACCAGGATCTTGGTATAACAAGCAAATGGCAACGTAATTACGTGGCGGGATTCTATAACGTAGGAATATACGCACACATAAAACATATGACACCTTTGTAACAAGCAAAGTTAAAAAATTAAACCTATACAAATTTTTTTGACACATTTGCGGCGAGACCGTTCTTTTGTTCCCAAACCCGACCACTGACTCAATCGTGGAGTGAGTCAGTCACACAAGAATGTACGTCGCCGGTCACCAATTTATTACAATGACAACCATATTAGTCGCGATCAGCCTATTGATTGGTCGAATTGACTCGTCAACTGGACTTTAAATGTTTTGACTTTCGGTGCATCTTCGTTCAATTTCTTTTGGTAATTTTTTGGTGTTTCATGACACATACGATCAGTCATCGTTTCGTCATTCAAGTTTCATGCGTATTATTGCACCGTCACGCGACGAACCTTACGGGGTAAGCAGAAAGTACCGTGTGCCCCATAATCCTTGCCTGATGTGGCATGGCATGTTTCTACTATTATTCATCACTCTCTTTATATGTGTATGCGCTTCGCTTTCAGAAAATGAGATGACCTATTCATAATATCAGGTGGAAATTTCTAATTATCTGTTTGGGGTGTCTCTGTCTGAGGTGTGTGGCGTCTACCACCCTACCTATTGTAAATACATAACGGGTAGCAAATATTGTTTATGAAATGAAACTGTTTAGAAAATTGTACAAGCTCAATCATGGTTAATTTGTTAACAGTGAAAAAAATTATGGTATCAGTCTTTCAATTGCAGGAAGTAAAGCTTCGTAGATTACATACTCTAAAGGTACTAAATTATATTACATATTATTTATATTAGGTAGAATCGTTCTTTATAGCTTAGCTGTTGTAGATAGATATAACACCTCGATAACTTTTTGTAGACCTTTCTTAGTTCTACAATTTATCACTCCATCATTTCGTTTTATCTTTAACCATTAATATTTCAAACTTAACGTAAATTTAGCTTAATACTTCAAACTTGAATCTACATAGATCTGCTTCGGTCTATTGGTATCAAAATATTTAGTACTATTATTACAAAAATCATCATCGGCCTTTACCGGACGCCTGTTCCACAGTATATGGAATACCCACTGTAACACCATAACAGCATCTCGAATACAAATGTTCTCCAGCAGTACGCGCTCTGCAATGGACATACTCAAACGGCAATCTAGATAACTCGAACCAATTTTTTCGTTACGCTCTTCTAACACGTGCCGCACTATCGGCGAGCGGGCGATGTAGCTATTTGGCAATATTTAAAATACAGTTATACATGTACCGGCTAGCTTCGGACCTATAACAGATCTGTCATAATGAGCTCCCGCCCCTTGCAGCGACGCCGTGGCGGCGATTTTTGTTTATAAAATAATTGAATATTTGTTCTCTAAGTTTGAATTTCAGTTGGTTTAAATTTTTTATATATACATTACACGTGATTCCTTCAACGATATATGGATGATTCATGGAAAATCTTTCTAGAAATAATATATTACCTACCTACTTAACGTTAATGGAACAAAATTCAATTTTCCATAGAAATCACAATTTACGCAGCATGGTAATGAGTTTGGCGTATCTTAGATCACTAAGGTAACTTATATAAATGCTATAAAGCATAATTAAAACTTTTAAAGATAATATAAGGTAGGTATACGTATGTAAGGTACTCTGGTAACTACAATAGCAGTCATTAGCTTATGATAACACGGATGACGACGACAAATTTCTTACTCAAGTATAATTTACTATACTTACATAAGTAACAAAGACGCGTTTTGCTTAATTACAAGCAAAAAATCGAAACTCAAACTGTACGATCATATTCTCTTATCGCCGAGAGTAGCGCGTCGTCCTTTTAACCGGATAGGATACCTACAGGGTGCTTATAAAGCGTTATTAGATTAACGTGGACCGAACGAAAGGAATTGAAATCTAAATTGGCTATCAGAATCCCAGTATAGGAGTAGTTTCGTGTGTGATCCGTATATTTTTATTTTTGCTCCCTTTACAACATTGCTCGTTTGCCACTCCTTGCAAATGCCGGGAACAATTAGTATTGCATCTAGACTCTGCGTATTGTTTCGGTTTTTAGAGATGTTGGAGATTTTTTGAGCTTTGCAAACGGCTTTTGTATTTAAATCGGATTATGTGGATTAAAGCTTAGTGTCGAAATCCAAAATTCGATGATAAGCAAATTAAAGGATTTGATTGCGATTGAATCAAAATATAGGGGCAATCTATACAACATTATTGTGATAATAATATCCCTTGATATAGCAAATTGTGAATTTAAAGAAAACATTTTAGCGTAGTGTGTCATGTGCAATAAGTAAATCTAGTCGTGAAGAATTTCTCGAAACTTTTCATTGGAAATGTAAAGGGAATAGTAGGAGTGTACTACACTTCTCTGCCGACTCTTTCGGGCAATACAGAAGCTTGAAGTTAAAAACATAAAATGGACGAAGTGTTAGTACATAGAAGCTCGCTCGCTTCCAGAAATATTGTCCCCAAGATATTTATAGCGAGAAATATAAAATCAGCGAGAATATTGCGCGTAAGGAAATCATGTTTCTTCACCGACCAGCCGCTGATCACGTTACGTGCAAATGCGTGTAAAATTGAGGAGAGATTGCTTCTCGGCCGCCGCGCACACCGTCACGTAACACGACACATGTGTTCGTCCACGTACACGTCTCCAACAGAATGGATCAGAATGTGTATATATGTATATACCTATATAATAATATTTATATGTTCTTGACCAAGTAGGTCAGATACCGAATGACGGTAGAACCGACGCGCGTGTATGAAAAAAGTAATGAATATAAAAGAATGTCAGGTCTATAAGTAAAATATTTGGCGGTCGTTGCTCTCTGCGTATCTCTATCTCTACAGACTTTACCGTGTAACGTCTACGGCGTAGGATACAGAGATTCATCGGGAGTTGCCATGAGATCAGAGTAAACGAACATTGAACATACCACCAATTACTCATTGACCAGTTTGTAATTGTAATCGCTATGAACATCGGTGTAACATGTACGGTGTACATATATCTATCGGTGTAATACGCGGCCATCTTTGATGCGTTTTATTACGTGTAAGCGAAAATTTGATACATAACTCGCTCCCGCAGATGAAGCCCGCGCGTCGCTGTCATTGGCGTTTCTACTCATTTTATAATGATAGGATTAGGAATTGAAGCGTTAATTTTTCATTTCCAAATAATAAATCGAAAAAATTGTCTATAATGGAAAAGGTCTAAGTACATTTTCGTCTTTTATTACTGTTTTTTTCGTTTATTTGAACTTTTAATATGGTATTTTTTTAACTTTACCCACCTCCCAACACTGTTGCTACTGGAAGAGATTTAACTAAGGCACAATTAATGCCATTGTACATAACCTCTTTAATGTGCTTTTATACCATATCAACATTACTAAATAAAATGAATACAAAAGATTGAATGACTTTATTAATAGTGCGTCTGAAAAGCTAAAGGCTCTCACTTTTCTGTGGCTCAATAATAGTGATGGCATTGTTGTAATATAATGTGATTCGTTTAAACAATTCAATTCATAATACCATTGCATTTACAGGTACAAATATAAAAAAATTAAATTCTAAACGATACTCAACTTAAAAAAACTTATTACCAATAAATTTTATATACAGCATCTAACACGATACACTCGTAAGTAGAATCAGTTAACATTCAACAAAAATATCCGAATTGTATGTACA
>DWEE01000680.1:0-15905 GCA_018245755.1 Parelbella macleannani | reverse complement strand
TATTCACGTGAAGTCCTCCAAGATATAGGCGTAGTCGTAGATAGAGATACTTATATTCATTTATTTAAAGCTCACCATCGGTTGGTATACGTTATATAAGTACAAAATACTTGTACACGATACTACTGTCAGTCGTAAATCCAAACGTAGGTGCGCTCATTTACTGCGAAATTATATTGTTTCGTAAAGTAATATTTCGAAGCATTGAAATCCTTAATAAATCTTTAAGGTTCAAGCGCAATAAATAAATGTGGATTTGAATAAACTCTCATATACCTATTAGTAAAGGGTAGGTCGTCAGTATTATGAGTCAAAACATCATATTAAATACAAAGTAATAATTATTATAATCATTTATTCATCGTGCCATCATCACTTACATTTCAGACGATGCACAGCTGTCAACGATAGAATCCAACAAAGAAATGATCCAATCCCAATGGAGGCTCCTGCCGTACAGGTCAAAGATATGACCAGATTTTCTTTTAAAAGGACTAGTCAGCATATTTATAGCAGTTAAATTTAAATTAATGATTTGTAAACATTTATGGATAATTTTCACCGAATCAGTACTGGCTGGATATGAAAATAATATTATATTGTTACCTTATGTTTATATATATTTGGCGTAACATGGTTTTGGTAGGTTATTAAAGCATTATTTATTAAATATACGAGGAAAATGCGGATGCAAGGGCAAGTCCACATTTATAGGAAGCGTTGAAAAGTGTTTTGGGTCTGCTGATATTTAGCGTTACTTTAAGGTTTTGATGGTGTGTTCCTTTTTTTAAATTATTTATTATAATTGTCTCAGTGTGGAAGTGACCTAATAACACTCATTTATAAATTTACACGTAAGTTGTCTTGTAATATAAGAATATAAATTAATTTAACAACATACAATAGTCGTTTGTGTATTTGTGTTGTAGTTAATAAAAGCATTTTGGAATCACATTTTAAATTTTTATTTCATAATCCCTAAACATACTGTTCTAAAAATAGTTGCCTAAACATAGTGTTTAGACATTGCTCTTCTAACAAGTTGCATCAATACTCCATGCAGGAGCGAACCTGTGCGTTGTATAAGACGTATAAGGGCTGCGGTGACCACTTTATATTGGATATTGCATGGGAGCTAATTAGATAAGTGAAACGAAAAATTGCCTTTCTCTATGACTCATACCATTGCGACAAAAGTCATCAGGAGACTATGACTTTAGTGACAGAGATGGCGTTTGACAGTTGACTGTCAACCATCTCGATATAAATTGAGTTCTCTTTAATACAAATGAAATGGGCGTTTTCAAAGTCTTGATGTGGAAGCACTACACGGTGCGCAAAAGACGAATCATTCAGACATTCATTGAATTCACTGCACCGATTTCCCTCATACTCGGTTTATTCATCTTGAGAGATTCTATGAGAAACAAGTCGGCTCAATATTCCGATTTTGGTATTGAAGCAGTAAGTTCACAATTAACTGGCCGCGTTTCTCGATTTTTCCCTCTTTTAGTTCGTCATAAAATTTCACATTTCTCAGGGTTATTAAAAAAATACATAAGCAATAAACATTTTATTCCGTTATAACTCACACGGCAACTTATTTTGATACGAATATGCATATACCGTAATTTTACCCCATTAAAAGATGGATATCCAAGAAAGGGACACATTGAGATTTCGTTTCTAATTGTACCATTTTTATTTTTATAACTGTTACCTCATAAAACCGACTTATAGATATAAACTTTATAATTTTGACTATACCATCGTAGGGTATAATTTTCTAAAAATCCCTTTGCGGTGCTTAGGCCACATAGAGAATATAAAAAAATTTCTAAACCTTGTGGTATCGACTACTTGTTGACGAGTCAGTCAGCTTCTTTTACGTACAAATAAAAAAATAGATTATTGTTCGTTATGAATTGTACTAAAACTTTTTCAGATGACCAACATCATTTCCTCTGCACCATCTCTGCGTATATTATATACGCCGGATACAATGTTCACGCATATTCTTATGGCCCAAGTTGGCAAAGAATTGAACTTAAAACAAGAAAATTTATTGGAAAGTAAGTATTTGATGGCGCTCATTGGGGGTAGCCTATGTCCAGCAGTGGACTAAGATAGGCTGATGATGTTGATAATGATGATACGAAATTTGATACTAAGTCATTCATACCATAATTTTTATTTAATCATTTTCGTTTTTGTTTAGACAAAGAGGCGAGTGGATATTGGGCGGGTCAAAATAGAAGCGATTCCAAGGAATTTTATAAGTATATGCGGTCAGATGACGCCATTATTGAATTTCAGGTTCTTTTTTTTTACATTGTTCTTGCAATTTGAGGAGTTACGTTGGGTTCATGAAGGAGCCGATGGTTCCTCTTGTTGCTCTAGCCTACATTATTTTCCTAATAATAATCTTTAACATAAGTCTTTAGGTCTGCTGAAAGGGAATTTCTCAAGGCTACTGAAAAATCAGTGATTCTAACAGTTGACGTAAAATGAACAAAGCAGTGTCTTAGCTGGTTGGGGTCTGACTTAACCCTTTGTCGTTTATGGACATTTACAATACCAGAAAAAACACCGCCAATTTTAGCTTAATGGAATTGAAGTTTGAAATCATTTCTAACGATAACATTTACAGAAGCTTTTTATTTATTTTAGTTGGAAAATGCGGAGGACGTGTCACCAGAGAGACTAAATTATACAGTGCGAATCAAGAAACCATTAGCAGACCTATCAGAAAGAACACAGTTTAAAACAAATGAATTTGGTAACATATTGAACGTTTGCATTTTAACGATCTTTTGCGCAGTGACTCCGCAAAGCTCTTCTCAATAAACATGAAAACTGAGTCATGACGTTCAAATAGGAAGATTTATAATTGCAATATTTAGCAAAAAATTTAAAAACTTGAAATTGATCACTCTATTTAACTAATAAACGTTATTATCTATTATTGGATATCAAGTCGTTAGGCAAAAGTATGTTTGTAGGTACGTCATATTGCGACGTCAGCCACGATGCTCGCTCCGGAATAGATCTCTAATTAATTTGCCCTATTGCTTCGTCAATCCGATATTTCCAATCTGCCCGCAGGCATTACTGTTTGCTAACGAACTCTGGCTGTAGCCCGCGGCGGGCGTTCCTGGCGGCACAGCCGGAGGACGCTCGTATCCATTTTCATCCAACGTAGATAATTAATTATTTTCTTGTTGTAGAGATAATCTTATTGTATTACATTGTTTCAGATCGTATTAATTAATAATAATTTGCAAATAAAGAATTTACGTAGTACCTATAGAATAATGTTTTTTTTTTAAATAATGCCATTGTTTTAGAATCGCCAAAAGAATCTCATTTGAAGTTACAATGGGCAATTGATTCCAGTTTTATAAAATTAAAATCAAACGCTAAATTAAAAGTGAGTGTACATACCTATCTTTGATATAAATGAAATCTTTATTATACCTTCCCCCCAAATATCTCTAACAGTACCTACAGACCTGACTTGTTTCTTTTAAACTCATCATGTTAGTTTCTTAGATTTCTGACCATCAAATTAGCCAAGTTCTGACATATTTGGTCAAGGTACGTGAGTATGGGTCTCCCTCGGCTTATTAACGTGTCTTACATTTTTTATTAATCTGAGCGGGAAGTTATTGCATTTTCAGAAAACTACAATTAAGGAGTTCCCTCTACAAGACCTGCCCGGGAAAAAAATTAATAAAATATACGTGAATACAATGTTCTACATGTTGGGCTATACATCCTTTTTGTCGCCGTTGCTACCTTTTATTTTCCTTATGACTCGTCTCTTAGAAGAGCGATCTTCTGGCATCCAGGTAATCGTTAGTCGGATTTGCTTGCGCTGTCGTACTTTTATATTTCGTAAAAGGAAATTGTATAAACTTTTATTCAATTATATACATTTTTAGTTTTTTATGCTATATGAACCTTGTGCGTTCTATAGTGCCAGCATGGTAAACGAAAGAAAAATTACTTTACGGACGTTACCAATAATAGTGTGGTAAATAATAGTAATTAATATCCGACTAATTTTATTATCGATTAATCACAAAGAATGCTGATTGTTTGTCTGTACCTATGCCGGTCTGTATGTATCTGTGTGTGTCTGTACGTGTATGCGTGTATGTGCTTATCGGATCGTTAGTTGAATTCATATCGCTCGTTTGTTTTTTCCAGGAATTAATAAAAATGGTAGGCGTAACGCCGGGCATGCTTGGTTTAACACAATATCTCAACTCAATGCCGCCCTGTCTCATTTATAGCGCGGGGGGCGCATTTCTAGTGAAATGCACGTCGGACCCTATGGTGCCACAAACCCATCCGATGATCATGTTTCTAGCGCTCTTCTTACATTATAACACGTTAGTTGCTATGTGTTTTATGTGCAGCTACATGGCGAAAAATGGTAAGGTTCTTGAATATCACAATTGAACTCGTAACTAATGTTTTATCAAAACGGATTGGAGGTCTGCAGTTTAAAAAAAACAAACATCCATTGCTATACATAATCTTGTTTATTTAAGGCTTTGTTTAAGGCTTAAGATAATTCTAGCTCGAGCAGTCTCTCTTAACAATTATTCCCCACAGCTATGACTGTTACGGACGTCAGCTGCTTGTTAGGGGTTTCTGTATACCTAATTTCCTATTTTAGATAGATCTCTGCGACTATTTTTATCATTACCCTGCTTAACCCATTTTCCCCCGCAACCGCGTAAAAATTCTTTGCAAGGCTTTGTGAGAATTTTTTGGAATTGATACATGTGCATATCTAATGCTTTTCATATATTTCTGTTAACAATTTAACACGACAAAACGACATAATATGATACGAATGTTTTACCACATGTTACATATGTATATTTCTCTCAGCGCAATACACCGTTTCAATGGCGATGTTTGTGTACATTGGCATGTGGATCCCAATCCGTATGTTCGAACATGACGGCAAATCGCCCACGGTGCTGTTCTTCCTGGGCCTGCTGCCACACTGCCCCGCCTACTGGTTCATCAATGAGGTTAACGTCGCTGAAGTATGGTATGGTTAGTTGATCATTTTAACGAGTACATAACCAAATTAGACGGTGGTCTAATTACTCTCAAATTCATTTCAAAAACTCCATTTAAGTATATATCAAAATAAGCATTATTTGGTATCGATTTACAGAGACCGGATTGGATTTCAGCAATTGGCGAAATCAATATGCGATACATTCAACCGGCGGCAAAAACGGATGTGTCATGGCGTCGTACGTCATGCAAACGGCACAAATAATGTATTTTTATATGATCGCGTGGTATTTGGACAAAGTCAGGCCCGGCAGGTACGGAATTGCCCTGCCGTGGAATTTTATTTTTCAGGTTATTATATTATACAGCATTAGTTTTGATCTAGTTAACTGCCTCATTGGTCAAATGGTTCCAAGCGCAACTTCTTGAACCCCGGGACGGACAAAGCTTTATTGAGTTTTTCTAACTCGAAATTCCATTAGTATATACGGAGTCTGAATTAGCACCCTATTTATGGGAACAGTCTCACCCTCTATTCCATGGAATCTCATTAAATATAATTATTTGAAATATCAATTTAAGCTTTTCTATAAATAAAATTTTCTGTACATATTAAGCAATACTATGATTTATGGACCATAGACCCAAAGCCTGGAGTGGCTATAAAAATGTATTTATTTATGCGCTATCCAATCTTTTGCATAATTTTAAAACTGTACACACATGTACTATTTAATGAAAGATTCCCTAATAGGCGATTTGACTTGCTTTTTCGCGAATTTGTGTATTATTGAACTATCTTATAATTATTAAAATTACCCATATCGTAACACATGATTCTTTACAAAGAGTCAATTCATACGTAATCTAATTTCAAGGTTAACTTTTGAAGTTATTCGCCACGTCTACAAATGAAGGTAAGGAATGTAGTGCTACAACACATTTCTGTCTGAATGCAAAATGTTCCAGAAAGAGTACTGGGCAAAAACTAAACCCCTGCCACCTGCCCAAGCGACCGGCGGTCAATCTCACGATCCGGCTTACCAAAAATACTTTGAAGACCCACCAAGTAATATGGAAGTCGGTATCGAAATACGTCATGTAAATAAGGTGCTCATATCCATAATTTGTTTCTAAAGTATCACGCTATTTAAGAGTGTTTTAAAAGAAGTCCAACTTCATGAACTGCGTATTCTCAGAGCGATAGAGTTTAAATTTTTACACGTTAGTAATATACGTACGTTATTCTCCAAAGTATTAACAATTCCAAATTACTGCTAAGAAAAGCATAATTGATGTTGACGTCCTTATTTTCTACGTCGGGGTCTTTCAGCGCGGCGCCACGTCGGCGGCTACGCAGTTGTTATTTGATAAGAAAATCGTCTTATATCCGATATTGGATATATAATCAGTTTGTTTATTCCACTTGCTCATTTTCATTATTAAGATAATTTCAGATATTTGGTTCAGGCAAGAAATGTTTTCAAGCGCTTACCGATCTGTCTTTGAATATTTATAAAGGAGAGATCACAGTTCTTCTGGGTCATAATGGAGCTGGAAAAACAACTTTGATCTCTATTATAACGGGTAACAAAACTTTTTTGTTTAAAATTACTTTCATACCAGAGATTTTACCAGAGTTTGCTTGTATTAGTAGGATTCAAATTACGGGATTCAGCAGACCGAATCAATAGCACTGAACGAGTTCTGAATCATTTTAATGGTCTCGATATCAGAATGACAAAAAATCAAGTACTGAGTATAATATTGAATTCTTTTTGTAGTATTTACTTTTATTTATGTCATTTGACTAGGCAAATTATGTTTTCAATCAGGGCACTATGTACTAAACGTATAACATATTATAATACAGGACTTATACGATCTACTGTCCACTCAAATTCAGCAAATATTAAATGGAATTATAAATCTGTAGGCATGATAAACCCAACGTCTGGTAGAATACACGTTAACGGTTTGGACACCGCGACCCAGCAGGCCGAAGTAAGGAAGCATCTGGGCTTCTGTCCACAACACAATCTTTTCTTCCCCGACCTGACTGTGCTGGAGCATTTTCTATTTTTCTCGATGGTTCGTATGAGGGCGTTTGGGCTATAAAAAGTAAATAATAAATTGTTTCATTCCATTTAATACTTATATAATTTGTGATTTGGAAAATTTCTAAATCCATTGACTGACGCTGGCTTGGTTTCGAAATAACTTATATGACAATCATAAATGAATTAAAACCGATTAAATAATATACCAATGAAAGTTGTCCAGAAACTGAAATCCACATCAACAGATTAAAGGGGGCACAATTGCCGAAGCGAAAATGTCGTCCTTGCTACTGCTGGGACAGCTAGACCTCACTGATAAGGCCTCTAGGAAGACCGCCGAATTGTCAGGCGGGATGTTGAGGCGTCTGCAGCTGGGATGTGCATTGTGTGGTAACGCTAACGTTCTCATACTGGATGAGCCCACGTCAGGATTGGACGTTGAAGCCAGAAGGGAATTGTGGGACATGCTATTGGTGGGTTTGTTTCGTTATAGCAGTAATAGTTAGTCAAAATTAAATTTAGTAACCACTTGCTGTATATTAGTACGTGCATGTTCATACGTTTCACCATTTATTTTACACGTCTCACCATAAAATAGTGGACGAGTCTATTGCTATGCTTCGGATACAAATCCAGACTACGATCTAGTACTGGAAGTCACAAATTTAAAAACTAAATATACAGGCCAGTTACAGGAAACTACAAAATTAAAAAACTGAATTTACAGGACACTGAATACACTGAGTGTACTCAATAAACACTCCTCTATCTACCCTTTCGGGGAAATACAGGCGTGATGTTATGTTCATGCTTTATATTAAGAAACAATGAACAGCACAAAATGACACAAGATACACCGATCGATATACAGGTATTAATAGGTAAGCGTCAAGTACGAGACACGACCCTGATTGCTCCGCTCCCAACACGCGGATAAGATGGGGTGAGGTGGAGAGAGCCGACGAGTCACGAGACTTACCGAATGATTTATACGGTTGCTAACCGCTTTTTTGGATCATAATATACAACGTGCCTGAATAGGTGGATTGTTTATTGAACATAATGACTTAACGACACCAATTATGTACATAATGAGATTTCTAATCAAATGGTACCAAGAAAAATGAATCATATTCTTGTACTTCAGAAGATCTTAAAACTTCATTTTAGAAGTTTAGGTATTTATCGTCATGATATGAATTCTAAAAATTTACCTAGTGAAGTTTATAGGCTCTACGAGGTGAACGAACGTTAATACTGACGACCCATTTCATGGAAGAGGCTGACGTGTTAGGAGATAGACTGGCGGCTCTGCACGCCGGTCGTCTGCGTTGCCATGCCACGCCCATGTTTCTAAAACGCGCAGTTGGTTTGTAAAATTCCCCATTTTTTTGTAGTCTCTACTTTTTCTTACTTATAAAAAGTCGAAAAAAATTATCGTACACATTTCTATGACTAATGCATAATATTGTTTAAAACAGGTGACACCGTCGAACATTTAACAGACATGCTCCATGATATACATAATTAAGTAACCCATGAATATTCTATTTATGATTTACATTTAGTTGTCGGTTTATAAACTCTACTGTTTCAGCGCTTTGTTATATACTGAGTTCGTTTAGAATACCGAATAGAATAGAACAGAAAACTTAGACCATTATACATATGATAGAGCATAGGACTTTCACGCAGGGTCAGATTTTCGGCTCACGGTAAGAACGCTAAGTCTCGATAACGAACAGAACATAACGCGCTGTGTGTTTGAGGTCGTACCTGGAGCTACTTTCAAAGAGAAGTCTCATGGTGCCCTTATTTATGAACTGCCACCGGGCACAAACATGCCGTTGCTGTTCAACACGATAGAGAGAAGAAAAACAGAACTAGGTATAGACTCGGTGGGAGTTGGAATTACTTCTCTAGAGGAAGTCTTTTTGGAGTAAGTTTCAAGCTTAGAATTTTTTTTTAGTATAGAAAAGGCAGCCGTCATGCAATGCCGATAATAAGTAGTTAACAAGTGGATACTTACACATATTCGAATTCAAATAGGCCTGGTCTTACTGAAATCACTACAAGTTACGTTAGCGATAGTTCATGTTCAACTAAATATATTTGCTAATTTACATTCATATGACTTTTCGCTATGACTTACTTTAATCACAGTGAACAATGCATCATAGTAAATCATATTGGTTTGCCTAAATCCGCTGATCACTGTTAGTCGGTAAAATCGATAAAAGCACCAATTTTAATTTTAATTATTGTTTAAATTAATTTTATTAATTTTATTTTAAACCTAACAGATTATGTTGCGATGTAGACGCAGTTGGCATAACTGTGGAAGAGACGAGATCGGCTCCCGGTTAGTCATAGATAACTTTTGTATTCGTTTTTTTGATAATTTTGATTTAAATACGATTTACGAGTATAGTGGCATTATATTTCATTCTTTTCGTAGTAACTTATGTGACCGGATGTTCCCAATTCATGCGTCAAATGTGTGAATTATTTAGAAGACAAGTCAGCTACACCAGATCGAGAATTCTAGCATATATTTTACTAGTAAGTTAAAGACATTATTATTTGAAGAGGAAGTTTTGACAGCCAAGAGTATACAATAAAATAAAGACCATAAAGCAACCGATGTAATCACAGACATAATACTAATGTAAGTTAAGCTCTCATATACATATATGGCCGAACAGCATATCGAATAGGGTCCAACTTAGGCTGAACAAATGTTGGTAGGACGTGACCAGCCTAATAAAAAGAAACTTCATAAAACCCCACAATCTGAAATCCAGATGAACTGAGTCGCAGGCATCAAGTCGTACAAAAACATATCTCTAGACCTTAACCGTAAATAAAAAAACAATACAACATTTATTCTCTATGAGGAACAGAAAATTTCAAAATACATAGATAGTTTGAAGATGGTGAAAGAACATTCAATCCATATTTGATTCTTTCAGCAACTGATAATGCCATTCATAATGTGCACAATGTTAACACAAATCTTCAACAACGGCAAAGCTCAATTGGAAGCTCACTTGAGCGACGAAATATTGGCCAGATTAAATGCTCCAGTCGCT
The DNA here is from genome assembly GCA_018245755.1 of Parelbella macleannani. Lineage (NCBI taxonomy): Eukaryota > Metazoa > Arthropoda > Insecta > Lepidoptera > Hesperiidae > Parelbella > Parelbella macleannani. The sequence goes on along the minus strand of DWEE01000680.1, from coordinate 5,710 downwards.
ACTTTTGACATCGTGAATGGAATTAATAAAACGAGACGGGCAAACACTATAAATAAATTAAAAATATTATATCCAAGGATTAGATTTAGGGATTTGGATACAGGTTATAAATTTTGTATGATTAAATCATTCAACTCAAAGGAAATATAAACTTGTATGTATATTCGACTATCAGCATTTTTAAATAGCAAGTAAACATTTTATTTTGGTATGAAAGATGACAATGAATAATTTATTCATTTGAATTATGAGCATGAAAAGGGAAATAAATGATGTAAATATTTGATGTAGCGATGATGTTTTAGGGGATGAACCGATACAGAGAGGTTTGTCCACCTTTCCATCAGTTGATTGATTTTAAAGTCTATTTTACAGATTTTAATAATGATAAAGAGCCAGTACCTAATAAGCAAATTTTTGGTATTGTAATGAATGATACTCATTCCGTAGTTCAATATGACCAAACAATAAAATATTCTGCTAATATTGCATTGAATATCTTAAGTAATATATTGGCTGAAGAAGCACTGCTAAGTAAAAGTAACAAAACGATCAGTACGAAAATCAGTGCCAATTGGCCCTTAGAAATACAATTCCACGTTCCTAAAGACAAGATTAATTGTTCATTATTCGCCATTTTCAATATTTTCAGTAAGTAAAATGTTTCACTTTTAAAACGTTAATTCATCCGTTCATTTTAGAAACGTTTTATTTAACAATATTATTAAAGATACGGAATAAATTACAAATCTTCTACTTCAGTGTAATATCGATTGGTATAGATCCTGCGAATTTTTCTGCAAATATAATTTTTACATAATAATAATAATCGACCCATTTGTCATTCCACTGTTGGAATATGGGCCTCCTCTCATATTGAGAGGGTTAAGGCCGTAGTCTGCCACGCTGGCCAAGTGCGGGGTGGCAGACTTCACACACCTTAGAATTTTTTTTTTGTAAATTCTAAAGTTAGCAGGTTTCCTCAAGATGTTTTCCTTCACAGTTAGCAAGTGATATTTAAACTTAAAACGCAATTTTGTAAAGAGGTGCGCGCCATGGTTTTGAACCCAGCGCCCCCGGAGTTAGAGGCTGAATTCTTAACCACTAGGCTATCACTGCTTTTATATATACATATTATGTAGTTTCTGAAGCGTTTCGCCTAGCTGACAGCAGTGAGGCGTGGAAGCAACTCATCCTCACTCACCTCCCTATGCAAATCTTTCCAAAACGTCCTTCAGTAATGAAGTATTCGATTGAGAAAAATATGTGGTATTAATATAATTTGTTTTAATATCTAAATAAAAAAAATGTAACTTTCAACTAAGAACTCCGCCTATTGTAAATCGACACAGTACTGTCGTCATAAACTTTTTTATCATTCAATTAGGAGATCTCCTACCAAAATGAGAAGAGATTAGACCCCACATTTGGCCATAACTCAGTTACAAATTCGTTACATAAACGTAATATAAACTAAAAATAAATATATAAACGTGTAATAAGTCAGCTTAAACACCATAACAATCCATATGGACATTTTATAATTAAAAGCAAAATCATTTACTAGATCTTACTAGATAAGATAGTGTTATGGTTATTAATACAAAGCAACAACGTAAAAGTAGAATACATACTTCGATCATTTTTAATTATTTCAATAACGTTTAAAGTGGTTTTTCAGTTTTAGTAAAGTTATATCAAAAATTCTGTGATGTTTTTAAAATCTTTTCCAACGTCTAAGTATTCCAATGATCACCGTCATATTATAAAATATCAAGGACACAACAGTCGAAGTTTTGTTTCTACCCCTTTGCTTGTCGTTTATAGGCCGTAACCCTATTGTAATCCAGCTTGGGGTGCTGTAGGAGTGACATTATCACGCGAAGGGTCAACTCACCGCTCAGATAAAATAAAATGTCAAGTTCAAAAACTTAACATCCACGCTGGTAATCCCCAAAGGGATAAGCAGCGGAGTTACATTTAGTTACCGCCATGGAATAGATTGGGGCCTATTACCATATACCGAAAACAAATCCATTCTCAGAGCCACTACTAGAAACTTCTGATAGAAAATTTATGTTATAATAATCGAATAGTACCCGACCGGTGAATCGAACCTAGGACCACTCATTCAGCAGACGCGCTTGCAACTATTCAACCAACGCGACGAGGCAATCAAGTCCACCTTGTTTTATAAGCAATAAAAGTACCCTGTAACTGAATAATCATTGAAATGTATTGAATCCAATACAAACGCATCCAATCGTAGTCCAGCAACAATCAGTAACATGAAACATGTAATAAGCGAATGCATCGTTCATTATGATCATTACCAGGTGACCACTATTAAAAGCCATTATCACTCCACAAAATGTATTGTGTGTTGCCATGCAGATATTTTTAACCTGTTGGTCCAGTAGTTGGTTTTATCCATTCAGCGGGATATTGTGTATTCGATTCTCACCGACGACAAATTTTTGGACAAGGAGTATGAATCGTTTTTATTCTAATTCTGAACGTTACAATAATTATACGAGTACGCATTTCGATTAAATATTTCGTGAGGGTTTATACACATGATTATATAAGGACCGGCTTAACTCGCGTACCTTATTCGGGATGGGTCGACTAGTTTCGGACATGTACGAGGTCCTTCCTCACGAATTCCCGCCGTTTGCAAGCGATATCGCGGCGGAGACTGAGATGACTATATAGGTTTTTTTATGTATAAATAGGCTTACGTCTGACTGCAACCTCACCTGATGGAAAGGGAGATGTAGGTTAGGATTTTTTAAACTTTAAAGAGCTGTTAGTACTGTACATATAAACGACACTAGTTCATTACCGTATTTCATAGTTATTTTAAGCCTCTGAAAAATTTATTGCTATGTACATAAAAAACGTTTTATTAAAATAATGGAATAGATAAAATACGATCCGTATTACGTTTCTGGTGAACACCGATGTGTAAAAACTGCATAAAAGCAATTTTACTGTCCTATGGTTTACGAGGCTATAAATAATACGCTGTACCGGTATGAACTGGTACTATCCGGTATTGTTGGGAGAGTAAAAACGATACGCAAATGTGGTATCGTATCGCTATGAATATTTTCTAGAAAATAAACAAAGCGATATTATACTTAGTGTGATGATTTTGCGTTATAAGAAATGGTTTTATTATGTACAAAAGATTGTTACAATATTTTTAAAAAGTTTATAATTAAGTAACAGAGTTCTTGTCAAACTTTTTTTGTGACAAATTAATTGTGTGAGATAAACTAGAAAGTTTCATGCCTAAAATATTATACATATCAATCTTGAAATGTTGTAACGAGTAATTTTTACAGATATCTATGAACAGTACAGTATATAAACCAATTTTATAATACCAAAATTTGTTGAGATATTTTGGAAACAGAGAAATAAAAAAATGTTGATTCTGCATCGTTTAAATGAATGAAGTTGAATTCTTATGTCATAGAACAGTAGTTTTGTATTATTTAATATTAGCAAAGCTACTGCATGGTCGGTGTGGAGTTGATACCGCCAAAGAAACTTAAGTCAAAATCATATTAAATCTGACAGAGAGTCATGTAAATTCTGAGTATTTAGTAATAAACAATTTTTTTTTAAATATCATAAACAAACTTAATTGCCAGTAGCATTTTATTCTACCCTAATACACTTATATACTACAAAAAAGAGCAATATTTATGAATCAATATTAATAATATTTGATGATAAATATTTGCTCTTTTCCAAAAGAATATTCCGTGCATGGAGAACGGAGCACTCTATCAGACGTATACAGACTTTTGTGTGAAATTAAAACACAGTGTGACATTAAAACCTCAGTAACATTCACAATTAAAATGAAATAATTCACAAAACGCAACGTTTTGTGATTAAATAAATCGCATGTGAATAAATCACAGTCGTATTTAATTCATCGCCGGACCACTAGTATCACATAAACAAATATACACCGCAGCAGCGGCTGAGACACACACGTATAAATAAATACTAGAAAATAATTCGCTTTTATTTACTCAACCTACCATTAGTATCCAAATCGTACTGACGTCCTCCTACTTAGCGAATGTCACATTTAATTTCAAAAATTAGTACTTCGGTGGACAGCTGTCGATGTCATTGGATGTAACGTATTTAATTATTGGCTGAAACTTTTTTCATGTCCCGCTGCTAATAATAGCATAGAGTTATGTGCAAATAATATATTGAAACCATTTTCAAATCGATATATAATACATAGAAGTAAACATTAACTATTTATTATTTGTTTAATTCAGTGTCCTTTTAAAAAAATCTCTTACTGTCTGTGGCACTTTTATCGCTCATTAATACTAGGATATGATATTTATGTATATTTTTGTAAAATTTAATTTACACTGGATTCTGAAATATAGTACATACAATGACAAGAAAGTTACTTTCATTAACACAAGCTGAAAGTCTGTTTGGTAAAACCAATAACAATATGAGTACAGCTCGTATCAAAATAAATATGTAAAAATAAATTTTCTTGTTAAGGATATAACTTAATAATCACGAAAACTACAACTACAATTAGAAGTACAAAAAGTGAAGCGAACGCGTAACGATAGTTATTAACCGCTTTCGAAACGAAATCCATATTTGAGCGCGCTTGTCCCACTTTGCGTGTGCCACAGTTTATTTCGGTAATGTGTACTTCGGTAAATAACTGCCAATTTTAATGGAGCTCCCGTCACATAATATAGGATTTGATGGCTCCGCAAACAAGCTGCACAAACGTTATCGATGGACGTAATGCGGATTTATTGGTCGAGAAAAATTATGTGTATAACTTCGTTTATGCTCTCATACCCATTCATTGATTCATACAAGTACATGAACACTTTTTACGAATATTTTCATGAAAAATATTTCGTTCAATAAAACCTGTTCATTTAATGATTTGTTATGTATGTCGACCTACTTTATGCTAAACATGTTGACGGGGTTATTATTATAATCTGTACATATGTATATGTATGGGCACCTAAGAACGTTATTGCACGTTACATTAAATGAAGAGGTCATTCTATCGTCAAGCCTGACCTCATGTTTCAGTTGCAATGTTTTGGTTGGACAGACTGATAAACAACAGTCCTAATATAGTTTCAAAGTACCAACACTTCCGTCACAGATCAACGTCTCACTCTCTATGATTATTATAAAGCTATGTAACTCAGTGGGCTGTGGAGATCTGCAGTCGCCAACATGAAACTCCCCGCACACCTTTTCTCTACCATAAAACAGTATTTCCTGTAGAAACAGCTTTTCTCTATCCCCGTAGAGCTCGGCAAGCATACATTAACTCGGAAATTTGGCAAGAGCGGCATTCAAAAGACATTTGCTGACAAAACTGAAGCGTATCTGAATATTAGCGGGAGATATTCAAGAAATTAGGGCCCGTGTGCTTATCTGGGCACGAATTCGCAAATTCAGGCGAAAGTATGATCTCCACTAAATTGCCAGCCAGAAGAGTCTCTACACTAGCGCTTTTTGTCCATTGGAAACGCAAATAAGTTCATATTTATGTATTCAAATTTTGTTAAAAAAGACAGTATAAGAAATCCAATAAACACTATAATAATAATCGACCCATTTGTCATTCCACTGTTGGAATATGGGTCTCCTCTCATATTGAGAGGGTTAAGGCCGT
>DWEE01000679.1:0-15912 GCA_018245755.1 Parelbella macleannani | reverse complement strand
GATGTTACGTTTTTTTTTTCAGTTGAATAGTTGTCAGTTCAGGCATAAGATTCCTAAATAACAGTGTCTACTTAGTATATTAGTTATTTTTACTGAGAGAATAGTATCTAGGTATCTACTAGGTAGGTATATTTTCAATTGTCTCTGTTGTTACAATACGCAGGGAGTACCTGTTGTTGTTGATGTTCACGTAACAATTTTAATCGGCTCTACATTTTATTGAGAATGACGAAGCAGATATACAATTCGAGTGTTGATAGCCGCAGCTACCAGAGATCAAGGCCTACCTTAGTTATTCAAATATATCAAGTTCTGATTGATTGGGGAATAAACTCTCCAAAATTGTTGTGCGAGTAGGAAGAGAGTGATGGACAAGTAGGACACCGTCAGGTCTACAAGGCTAGAGAAATATGACACTACATGTGCTTCGGCTATCCCATAAGGGAGCTGGCGTTAATACATGTTTGCACTTACATATGCATGTATTACTTAACTTTTCGATAAGAATATCACACAAACATCTGTAGCGATATTACTTTAGCCATTTAACTAAATAAGGGAAGAAGAGTTAAAAACTTGCCAAATGAAATACGCAGTCACTTCCGACACGTTCTTCGCCTGACACAGTCCAAACCTAAAGAGCTTAACGAATAGCTTATCTATACGATATATTAACGAGACATCAGCGATTCTTAACGTCTCCACATGATAGCTACATGTAGGTCATCATCATAAATCAGGTTTTCTTTACTTTCTAATGACCATAGATTATAAAAATTTATAAATCTTATTAATAAACCATTGAAGCTTATGACACATCGTCATAAGCTTAACCTGTCTTAAATGCACTTGCTTACAGTCGTTTGAAATTAAATAAAATTAATGTGTGGTTCTTACAAATTAAAATAGCCGTATGGACAACACATAGATACCTACATACGTCGATTTTATAAAAAATAAATTTTGGTGCAGAAATGTTTAATTCGGCGAAGTCTGACTTGCTTGCTTTTTAATATAAATGTGTATGGAAAGAAATCATGAAAATACTTCAACAATCATTAATACACACCGAGTGTTGTTGGAGCGAACCATTCCAGTAGCAATGCATTCGTAAAATCCAATAACGAATTTAATCAGTAAGTCCCTAATCAGTTTATTTAAGAAATATGTGAGATTCTTATAAGAACCATGTCGTACTAAAGGTATTGCTATTATTTCAAACAAGAGGTCTGATAAGATTACTATTTACTTGAATTTAGTAATAGATATAGTGTAATTTGAAATTACGCAGACTTTAGCGACTTTCTTAGGAATCTTGAGGTGTACCTACTTTATCAATTATTGCACAATTATATGCTTAGCAGAATAATTAGTGAGCTAGACACTTGCATTAAAACATAATGTATGATACGAATGTTGCAAAGCATTAGAAGTAAAGTTATTAAAATTAAACCGTGCATTTTATTCAGCACTTAAGATCAGTTTATTGAAAACGATAAGGGTGTAGCATCCATAGATAGGTAGGTACATACTAATATTACGACCTACCATTAGGTGAGGTAACACAACCTCCAAAGCAAATAACTGCCAAAATGGCGTTAGTGTCCTGCAGTGCAATGCGAGGCAGATACTTCCAGGTGAATATGTCGGTAACTATGTAAGTATCTACCTAGCAAATTCGTACTTATAGATAATTTATAGATGTGTTAAAAAACGTGTCCAGCTACGCAGATATATTTAAGTAAAAACAAGTCCAAACTACCCCTACATATATGTCTAAAATCATCCACCAATTCATATCTAAACTCCATAATCGGTTACATAATATTCGAATGACGTTATCAGTTGTAAGAGCGATGTTATCAGTGGCAACGCTTATCAGCGCGCCATGCACGAGGCACCTCATTCGCATTCAGGCGACAGATGGCACGACGATCGCCGGCGCCCGCGCAGCCACGCGCACGACTCGTAAACACGATTTTTACTACCACTCGAGCGCTCGTAAACGTCACGTGAATTGCGCCGTTTGTAGAACTCTCAGTAAACACCGCTCAGATTATTTCGAATACGCCTCCGGGGCTAAACCTCGATATAAATTCGACACTTTATGGAGGCAGCGGCCGACGCGGACGAGCGCGGTTTGTTATTATGCCGTTCCTTAGACGTTTATTGAACCATTATTGACTTGTTTAAAGTATCACCCGCTCGATACAGATAAAGGAGTAGTTGATAGTTTATGTCTTCATCGTACGAGGATATAACAATATTGGCGGTGCGCGCGCGGCCGCGTCCACATGTCTGCGCCGACTCGATTACTGCGGTTTTATGACTGTAATTATTTTCCTTTTTATAGAGCCTCATGGGTTTATTGCTGCCTATGTGATTCATATCAATCAATGTGTTTATAATGGACCGCTGTGATACCGGCCGCTAAAGAAACTGAGTGCTATGATGACGGGTTTTGAGTTAGTTCATGAATACCGTGCTGGAAATATGGCAGATAAGCACACGTATTTTAAACACACGGGTATAGCTTTAGCGAGCAGGTATTTAGGTAAAGCTTATGAGTAGGTACTATGGCAAAGAAAAGTGATTGATTCATCTAATAATGAACGTTATCTGAAATGAGAAATAAATCAATTTATATTTACCTAATTATTGAGATAAAATTATGGAATTACAGCCCAAACATTTAAAATATTTAACATAATATAATTTTCCTAACTACTGATTATTGTAATAACAATTAATTTATTTTTAAACAAACTTATACCTATTAGATGAAACTTATGTAGTTCGAACTCTTAGCTAACTACAATGATTTTAAATCTTCTGCCTTCACATGACAAACGAATATATCCTGCTATTGAATTTTATACTTTAATTCTTCATAAATATTATCATAATCATCATCCAAGCTTTTATCGGTCCATTATTGGACACCAATCTTTCTGGATGAAGTGGGTCTAAGACTATATTCTGTTACGCGGACAATTTAAGGGTGGTAGACTACACATGTCTGTGATGATGTTTTGCAAAAGCGAGATATCTTCCGAAGCGGTGGTAGTTTCATTTTGACGTGCAAAAAGTGTTCTATTGAACCAATTTTGAATAAATGACATTTGAATTTGAATTTGAAAAACACGTGCATCTATCACATGACCATAATTAAATAATAGTGATTTCATATATAGAGTTTTATGAAACAATCACGCTCGAGAACGTGAAAGTATTGTAGACACACCTAGTAGTGCAAGGACTCCATAAAATTTATCCTTACATATCCATGAAATTCATCTATAATATCTTGACTACCCTAATAGAGAATATAATGTACCCAAAGATTTTATGTACCCTGATAAACAACCTTTATAAAGCACAGCATGCAATATACGTCAATTAAGCTTTCATACTAGTTTTATTGAACTTTGTCCCGAGACGTCTTATTAAAGTCAGTTTTAGTGTACATTATTTCGTCAAATACATATAATATAGTTAAGTTACAGCCTTAAGACGAAGCTTAAACTACGTTAATACATTATATTAAGTGTTTCATATACCTTATCCTAACTGATATCAGAATATCTCGTAAAATATTCAATAATTGACGGTGGAAAATGCAACAGCGCGTGTAAGCTTTAAACGCGGTTCGAGTGAAAGTTCTTTGATGTTGTGACAGATATTTCCGTTTATTTGTTTTATTTGGTGCTTATTGACTGTTCATTGTCAATAAAATAATTATTAATTACCTATACCAATGCTTAACTATAGATAACGGTATAGACACAATATTTGTGTTTTTTATATTGTTAGAAAAACGTGGTATGTGGCATGATAAACAAAGAAGTACTGTTTCTGTTGTAATTCCAGAATGCTGTCAATTCCTTTCTTAGCTAAAAAATAACAGCCACATGCTGTATTATTTGAAATTGCTAATTCTGGTACGATTAAATATTTACTTTATTGCCTAGAAAAAGTAATAACATCGACATAGGAGCCGGTATTTGATAGAAACATGTAAGGCTTGTTATTGTAATAAAATTATGAAAATAAAATAAAACAATCAAATTGCGATTTTAAGATAACAATCTAATACTATATAATCGGTCCATTCAATTATGATAATAAGTAATAATACCACAAAGAAGTTGAATGTATTTTATTACATGTAGAAATATTTTCTTTGTGTATTATTCAAGTGTAATGACAATTCCAACTTTAACGCAATGAAGTAGTTCGAAAATAAAATAAAATAAAGCTTAAAATGCTCATACTAGATAATTCCAAAACGTTGTGTTCGAATAGATACAAACAATTAGCGTTCAATGTTTTGTACAATTATTATTTTTAATAGCTACAAACTTATAATTAAACGTATTTTGTACTTATTTCAATTTTAAAAAAATATTCACAATGTTATTTACTTTATCTGTATTTGTTTTTCGTGGCGTGAATTTAAACAGCGGTGTAACAACCAAATCTGTAGTATTCCCCTAAGCCTCTGCGGCGCGAGCCCATTGCCGGCCACGGGAAAATAATAGACTGTTTAAAAAGTAACCAGCCGCAGCCCTCGCGAACTCTGCTTAAAAATGCAACTCTCATCACCAGTCCTATTAATAAATCGTGTCAAATTCAAAACGAGGTTTACATTATTTAAACGCCATGAAAGGGCAACGATTTCTGTGATCTTTTGACATTTTTGATGAACCACGTTTATTACATTTTGAAATATGCATATCCAAGTAACTTTTAATAAGTAATATTTGCTCAAAAAATATATTTGGGCAGTTGGCTAACGTTTAAAATCGTTTTAAGTATGCATGATTTAAAAGTATTTTCGACATTGATAAATATATTTACACAAATATTTAAGGAAACTTTTACCAGAGAGTGGTGTTTCATTATTTTATAGTATGGTCCGAATACTGTAAATAAATGTGCTGAACAGAAGTTGTTATTTCATTGTTCTTATACAAATTGTTAATGTTTCTAGTGCCACTATCAGTGACAACGTAATAGGCTTGGGGTGCAAAATTCTTAGAAATACCGATATCTTTATTCTATCAACAAGAAGGTTACTGGATAATACCGTCAACGGTAAGCAAGAAAGGTTTGGTTCGGCCTTTGATTACTCGTCTATCTCTATATCAATAAGATTGTATCTGTCTAATTATTTACATATGAATTTTACTGCCACAAAATGTCAAAGACGTCAATATACAACTCAAATACTGAAATTTACGATTTTCTTTACATTAGCGAGGCCAGACCACTTCAAAGTAAACCCTTTCGCAAGGAACACAGGGGAATGTGGGTCAAACACACCTCTCGTAGTAGCTCACCACTTTTCACCTACTTTTGAGTTTTCAATATGTAAAATTAAAATTTAATTACAAAAAAGTGCGGCGGCAGAAACTGGAAAGGTGAAGGTTAATTTGAAAGAAAGCGAGTACTTATTTGGAATATATACACGATACTTGAAATATACACACGAATATCTCCAGCAAAACCGACTTACATCACATCACACTACTGTTTTCCCGAAGGCGTAAAGAGAAAGGTATATTTGACTCCCACGGTTACCACTTGTATTCTGGATATATAAAGGAGCATTACACTACTAAATAATTACTACAATATCATTCTGCAACATAAAATGAGTATGTTCATGGTTGAATTGTCGTTCGGACCTAATGATTAATTTAACATTTGTGGTAAAATGTCGTTATATTATCCTTACATGTTTGTCCAGTACACCTACAATATCGAGAAGCCAGTGATAAGGTTGTACGAACTTTGATTATTATTTAAAGCTTTAATATATAAGCGTTCCAATAACTCCAAATATGGGAATGAGATACCTACTTGATTAACTTGAAGTTTTGATGTCGAAACGTAAAAAGGGTCCAATATATAAGGCATATTACGTGCAAAATCTGACTAGCACGGTAAAAGATTACTCGTGACAAGGGTAGAAGAGCTTGTCCGATGATATGTCAAAAACATAAGTGAACAAAACCTGAATCAAAGTTCTTACACGCTAATTTTTAAATTTATATAAACATATTTTGTTCATGTGACAAATACATTTTGCACATTTTGTTAATTTCAATTATATTTAAATTGTCATTTCAACCATACTCAATAATAAAAAGTTAATACATCATCAACATTATTAGCCTTTGCATGTCTACTGCTGAACAGAAGCCCAATCGGCGCCACTACTTCCGATCCTGGGTCGAATCCAGCAGCTTTCCAATATCTCCTTCAGGTCGCAAGACCACCTTGTGGAAGGGCGGCCTCTCCTCTTTTTCCCCATCGCTTGTCGGTCACTCGAGCAATTTGAGTAAGTTAATACATACATAGTAAAGAGTAACGATACAAATAGCAATCGTACGTATTTTACTTATTATAATATGGCCTAAAACTCATAACCACATTCACTCTCTGTCATATTTGCTATGGATATAGATATAGGCTCAGTACATACACAAATTCCAAGAGAAAGACCAAATAAATTCATCATTCAGTGTACAGACATCCGACCGGAAATCAAAGGCGGAAAACTCTGCGGTACATCGGCTTTGGAAAATTGTACCGAATAGACCGTGTTATCTACATATTTTAATTTAAATGTGGATAATGAATACTGAATTTTAGCCTTAAGCATTATGTACATTTAACGTACGCACGTACGTTACGTAATAATATAATATCTACCCCAAATACAGTACATGATGTCACGCTTGTATTTCCCTGAAGAAGTAGACAGAGGAGTGTAGTACACTCAAATGTATCCTCTGTTAAGTTATACGTCTCACAATAAAATAGCGGGTTAGCGTATTTCATTACATTGGGCACGAATCTAGTCCTTGAGCTACTACTGGAAAATGCTTATTTAAAAACCTAATAATATTTTGCCTGACCAGAGGACAGACCCTGAACATCTCGCTCAGCAGCAGCGTTTGCCAGCACAACACCAACGAGACAGTCAAGCATTATTATACTTGACTGCTCTCCGCTCCACTCCACTTATCTCATCTAGTCACCATCTGTCGTCTATAGATCATCGGCAGCATGTTGCGGCATACCGTAAGATATACTTTCAATATAATTACGGAACAGTAGCGTTATAATAAAGCAATATAATTATTCGTATTTTTCTCTTTGACTGTAGACTATTTATAAGAAAATGTATTTACTTTTGTCAGTAAACCTTAATATATTATATTCGGTTATTTATTATAGTTCGTAGTGATTGTATTGAGCAACAACACATTAAGTATTTTATAATATCTAAGATTAAATGAAATCTGTAAAGCAATTCCATCCTTCCTTTTAGTTATCCCTCATTTTCAGATAGCTTCAGTGAGATTTACTTCGGCAAAAAGACAGCGTTCAGATCTTTTGTAATAGTAAAAACAATTAATAGTATATTTGCGTAATTTATACCATTTCCACACAAATTCTCTATAATACAAAGTTAATGTATATTCAAATAAACCAACTGTAAGGATGTTTAAGGAACTACATATTAGGAACATACATAATTATTATGTATATTCACATTACCCCGTATTTTATTATGAACCATTTGAATTTCCACTGTTTCAAGACCAAAATAATTTGATTTATAATCTTGTGGCATTCAACCGTAATTATCACGATTCATTTTATATAATTAATACTTTAAACTTAAATGCCGTAGACTTAAAGTTCAATTTCACTCGGTTTGTTTTATAAGAATCTAACAATTCCGTTTTACATGACTTTATTTAGCTTCCCGTATCAGTTGGTAATTATTTCGCAGTATCACATCGTTAACCCGGTGGTCATATGGCACAAATGGGCACGATAACGGTGTAGAGTGGTCGACCCAGATTCAGCGTTAGTTTGCATGCAAATCGTTCATTACTCCGCTTCTAGTCTAGACACATTGTACACTGCAAACTCCTAATATATGTATAAGTGATCGTTTAGGAAACGTCTTTTTAGTCTGACGTAAATGTAGGTGGTTTCGTAGTATATAGATATTTACATATTATATTGACTGGGTTGCTCTAATGTACATAGTTATTTAGAGATATTATAAATAATGGACTTCAATTTCTGAAAAGGAAACTTAAATTTCCCAAAAGGAAACAAATTATGTTCATGAATATATATAATTAATTATTATATCCAGAAAAAATATACATACATTAATAACTCGGAACAGATAACATCTCTTTTTGAAATGCAATAAGTAAAATCCATAATTTATCAGAGTTCTCTTATATTATTCAGAAACAATTATATGATTTGCAGCTACAAAAAGTAACATATTTTCTCATTTAACAAAGTTCTCATAAATATCTGTATTTTCCGTATTAAAATAAAAAAACGAAACCTTTAAACTTATAAATATGTTTGCGAGTATTATGAGATCGGATTTAGCTTCATGTTTTGAGCCCTTGAACATTTCAGACGGCACGTTCGGTAATGAACTCGTGCTATGAAATAAACACAAATAATTTGCATGTTTCAATACTCTGCAAAGCCCTATCTCTATAATTATAGCTTTGAAATAAATACACACACAACATATCACGCTCCCAGCTCTTTACTAAGATTTTCTATATTGTGACTGCTAGATCTTTATCAGAAAAATAATTTACTTATTCGAGTAATCTAATCAAAGTCCGTACGGTGCCTTTAGTTTTAATATAATAAGCATTGTAGCTCTCCACAGCATAAATATATACATACATATATCCGGACGACCAAGCACAGAGGACCTTGCTGGCTGTTTAATATTAATTCTCACTATGACCCATATAGTAGAACCATACCACACCAAGTTATTTATTAAATCCCTAATGTATGCATTATAATTGTTAAGAACTAAAAAAATGTATCTAAGCACTTGTGTATAACACTTCCATTAATGCGAAATACAGATATTTTCTGTTACAAATCTGTTGAAGTAAGTTGAAAAAAGTGTCGCGGAGATACGAAATGCAGTTCAAATAAGGGGTCGGTGTACTTATAATAATAAAATAATAATAAAAATATTATTTTATTATTATAAGTTATTTTATTATTATTATAATAAAATAATAATAAAAATATTATTTTATTATTATAAGTACACCGACCGACTTATAATAATATGCCAGGAGTTATCTTTTTTTGGTCCTAAGTAATGAAACTCCATGATTATATAAAAGCTGGGAGGAAAAACAAATTTTTTGTGAAATACATACTTACAATTTACATATGATTGTATACTCAAATAACTTTGAAAATTCATTGCACATGTGCAAATAAACATACCGCAAAAACGAATCTTGTCCATATCCGCGGAAAATTCTCGCCGAGAAAATTTAAATATTTCACTACAATATTTTGTTCGTCAATTTGCAAATGGTAGCTTCCAAAAATGTTGAGCCCTTTAAGACCCTGAACCGCGAAAGTGAGGTCGAATGAAATCCGAAAGATAAAAGCAGTTAATCTATCTTATTTTTTGTACAGACTGTTATACAATCAATCTTATTTTAATTAGTTAGTTTTGGATGATGATATTTATTAATTTTTTATTGCAATACCTATTATATCTAAGTATATAACAAAATACGTGATACATGATATATGTAGGATGTTATATGAAATTCGGTATCTCATTCCGGAGGCTTAGGTTCAAATCCTGGCAAGCACCTCTTTACAAAACATGCGTTTTAAGCTTACATATAAATTGCTACAACGTTGAAGGATAAATCATCACGATCTTGCACATCTTAAAATTTCTCAAAAAAAAAATGTTCTCTATCGTGTGTGAGGTGTGACAACCGGCTCTTAGCCAGCTTGTGGCAGACCCGCGTCTAACAGTAGAACTATAAAAGGGTCGAGAAAAAATATGTTAAATATAAAGTATTTTCGACGAAATATACACATATCATAGAACTTACTTCTGTATTTGGATAAAGTTCAATATAATATTATTTCGTTGCAAACGAACTTGTCTTTTACCGTGAAAAATTCAAGAAAATGGGAATAGTATAAGGATGTAGAAATACTATGAGGACAATAACAAGGAAACAATAAAAGAAAATTAAAACATATATAATATAGAAGAATTCGAGTAAAGGCAGTGTTTAACAAAGTATCACGAACATGATAGTGAAAACTTAATTAAGACATTTTGGAATAATGATTTAGAAGCACCTTTGTACCGAAAGAGAAAGCGCGACCAACTTTATTTTGTAATAATAAATATTCAGAAGATATCAAAGTAATAAAGTAAGTTAATAGACGTAAAAATGAAATAGATATATTTTCGTGGAACCAATTATGGATGGACAGGTGCGTAACTTCCAAGAACTTCATATACGTAGACACGCTTCGTAAAGCAGTGGAATTGGACCCGTAGTAATGTACAAAAGGGAAACCTTATTAGGTTATTTTTTGCAACTATATGAGCTCGAGAGAGTGACGCGGCTTAACAACAATTCTCTCTTTACCTGTCCATGTAAAACAGACCCATATCAAATTCAAATGTTATTGTAGCAAAAGAGATTTTCCCGTTTTATCATCAAAAAGGAATTCCCCCAAAACCACATAAATGTACTAAGTGTTGCTATGAGTACACTTAGCTAATTTTGTAATGAAATTCGATTTTACGGATTATGTCCAAAGCACTAAGAGATTTAATCAAAACTTTATTGAATATACCGAAGTTAATCAATAGAGCAAAAATGAATCTAGGGTTAAAGTTCGAATGAGGACCTCAGCGAATCGATTGAGGTCTCTGCAAAACTTCCGAAAGTTCCACAATAGGTTTTCGGGTCAGATTGAATGAAATTGATCGATATTGGCTTCCGAATTTTCCCTAATTACATCCTACATAATAATGAGATCTTTCTAGAACGTTTGTAACAGACATTCTAATTGAAAAGATATTTCATGCGTAATAGTTTTAAGCGTTTTGTTTCCTGTGATAAATATTTGTGTTAATATTAGTTTATTAAAACCACGACAATCGTGAGGAATTCTGCACACCTTAGCTCACTAAAAAAGTAAAGTCTGCCAACGTGCACTGGACCAGCATGACCTTAACCCCCCTCATCTGAGAGGAGGCTCATGTCAACCATTGGTTTATTAATGGCAATGGTATAACCATTGACATTATTTGCTTTCAAATGAATATTTTGAAATGTACAAGGACTTGCAGAATATCATGGCATTGTTTTGTATGTTTACAATTTGCATTTCGTAAGACTCGAGAGCTTTATATATTTGTGTATGATCAGAAACATCTTATGTTTTGAAACAAAATTCAATATCAGCATGTGATTTGACCGTCAGCACCCGGCGGTATTAAAGCTTTCCCGTGCCAAATAACGTTTCTATTGTGCATACAATATACTACGGTTATCACGTTTGGCATATGTTTTCAGCATTAAGCAATAACACGTGCCAATTTTAGTACCGCATGTATTGAGAAATTTCGCATATGAATTGTTCGATAGCAATGGAAATCGAAGAAAAACTAGTTACGGTTTACCAGCACTTTTTTCATAGGTGATTTTCGAATTAATCGAATACAAATTCTCATGTTGTCCTTCTATCATAATACAGATATTTCAAATGAGCCCAAATACTAGAGATAAAATTTGAACTACGTATTTGCTACGCATTACACAATGCATTACATTGCTTCTTCAGTACTGGTACATCAGCAATCTTTCCAGAGGCTGTGGTCG
Source organism: Parelbella macleannani (assembly GCA_018245755.1). Classification (NCBI taxonomy): domain Eukaryota; kingdom Metazoa; phylum Arthropoda; class Insecta; order Lepidoptera; family Hesperiidae; genus Parelbella; species Parelbella macleannani. The sequence goes on along the minus strand of DWEE01000679.1, from coordinate 4,171 downwards.
ATGTATGCTGTGTATATATATTTATCTTTACAACTGTGTATATGGGAAATATCAGAATGATATTGACGTACTGTCGGGAAAATGTTTCAGAACTAGTAATTAGCAATGATATAAGCTATCAGCTATTGACTTTTGATAAGGTTATCGAATAACGTACATATAAGCGCTCTCGAGCATCACTAACCGTTTCAACTGTACGGAAACTATTATGTTGACTTGAATAGTTACATTGTAATGTTAATAAGAGCGTACATTTTATAGCAGAGTCTTAAATACTAAATGTAAACATGCTTTAATTACACGCTACCATTAATTTTATTGAAGCGTAGTAATCTAATTTAACGGTTCTTAAATACAACATTGTCTATAAACGTTGGTATCGTATAAGAAAGTTTTAATAGTCATTAATGTTAGTTTTATGTGAACATGAAAAGTCTTAGATTACGTTACTTTTTTAGAAGGAGCCTTAGACTTTGGTGATTCTGATTATTTCTAATAAGCTACCTACATCATCATCGTCATTATCAGCCTACTCCCGTCCACTGCTGGCCATAGGCCTTTCCAATGACACGCCACTGAGCTCGATCTTCAGCTTTTTTCAACCAACCAAGCTACCTAAACCTATGCTGTTATCAAAAGAAATCAAGAGTGGCAATTTTCTACCTATAATAAAGGAAGCAAGTGCTTAACAAAGCCTACGGAGTGAAAAATGAACAAAATATTGCCGACTATATTAAAAAGCAACGTCTTAACTTAGTAACAATAATGTGAATTTTTGTTTAATACAATCATAGTACACGTCAGTGTATTTACCTGCCCTGGAATAGAACAAACAGGACTAGTTATAGATTTTTATTCCATCTTTCTACGAAAGAAACATAATATTTTTACTAGTTGAAACGGCTCACAGTAAGTTTTGTCAAATATCATGTTAAGACATCCTTCAAAGTAACTAAAAAAACAAGTTATTATATTTATCATGCCTTATATAGACTTGGTGATATTATATTTAGGTGTTGTTCTATTGCAGAGAATACTTAATGCCAAATGTCCTGAAGACATGATGTGACTCTCCTAAATTCATCATTCTCTTCATAAACGTACGCAGATTTTGGAAACTTTTAAGTTCCAATCATAATGTTATTATATATGGTTTAGTATAACGATTATACTCGTATTCAATACGTGTATCTGCACATGTTTTAATATTTATCTGTGTTATATCTCTATCGCAAAGATAAATTCGAAAATAACTCACAAGAAAAAAATAAACACGCAGTCCGTATTCGTAATTGATGATATTTAAAGAAAAAAAAAACATTTTATCGCGAAAAATATTATTGAATATTTTGGTACTTTGTTTATCCAGCCGTTTGTGTAAACATAGTTAAGGTTTAAAGTAATAGCATACGATCAAAAACTGCGAAGAAGAGGCATATTGATTTAAAATTAAAATTACTTTAACTTAATAAAGTAAGAATGTAAACATAAATAAAAAGTAACACGTGTGACATGTCATATAGAAACAAGCCTGACAGCGATTAAATCACGCCGGCTTTTATATAAATAAGAAAAGCTAAAATGAATACTCTTGTATATAAAAACGTTAACGTTACATCACGCCTCTAATCCCCGAAAGAGTAGGCAGAAGAGGAGTGTAGTACACTCCCACGTTTCACCAGTTACGTTTAAGTCCCATGGAATAGGTGGTGAACGTATTGGTATTTAAAAACAATTATGTATTGAATAACCAATTAGCACATACATATGTATGTAAACAGTCATTCTAATTAGCACACGTGTTGCCAGAATAAGAATTATTATCGAAATCCAACTCTGCACGAACAAGACCGAAATCGTGAACTAATGTACATACTGCAACAGTTTTGGCGCGTCAGTACTTGCCTAAATTCTTCACATTATCCGATACTCGATTTAATCTGTACAGATTCATTCTCCGCTCAATTTATTATTCTTTAGCATCCTTTAAAAGTTCTAACAAGTAAATAACTGCATGTATTTTAACAATACGCATGTATATGTGAAAGTAATACTATGAGAAAGTTTTCGTAGTTTCTAGAACATTCAAGATTTTGTTTATAAGGAAATGTTCATTTCGTGACTGTTAGTTTTAAGTAGACAATGACGGAATCTCTGAAACACATACTTGAAGCCTCTTTTATTGTTGTACATATTGTTTCACGTATTTTACAACCGAAATATTTTTATGTTAGCACTAAAACCTTCTACGCATACGAAACCAAAAAGCACGCAATGTGTTCACCAAAAATTTTCATGAGTTCACGTTAGAGAAACAAAATATGGGATATTTTCTACATGAGCATTGGTGTAATATTGTTATATTTTCTTTGACTAATGAACAATAATCAGGAATCAACTGGATTACGTAGAAAATTATAGTCCAAATGTTTTAATAAGATCCATAACCAATAAAGTATCAGTTCCTGTAGATTATAACTTAACTGGACCGTCTCAACCGTTCACAATTATTCCGTAAAATATACGATTGCAATAATTAAACACCACTTCTCAGTGTCCAAATGACCAATCTTATCAATTGCAGGAAACCGTTAAGCGCGAATTACACCGCCATAAACCACGCTTTATTGGTTTAGGAGATTTCAGCCTCCGTTTTATTATGAAACGGCTATCTGTGATACGATTGTATCATTATTGAGATTTCGGTTGATTACAAAATATGGTTTTTATATACGTAACATGTTTACAAACACTTAACGTGTAGAAAATGCGTTGACTGGCAATTGTATATTTATCGTTATATAATTTTCTGCATAAACATAAGCACACTAAAAGCGACTAATAGTTTAGTAATTAAAATATAAGAAGGAGAGAGAAAATAATGAGGAAAGTAATTTGGTAAAATCCGTTTGATAATAAATACATAGTAACTAATCGGTAGTGGTAAAAATAAAAAAAAATTTAAATGTTTAATATCCTATACATTACCTAAACACCAATTAACACAACGGTAAATACCACTGCCCAATTAATTTAAAAAATGTCAAGAGGGGTTTTAAAAAAAATATTCTTCATTCACCTTCAACAAAATGAGTCCGCCTCAAATTGGGCAGAATGTAACATACGTATAACATTTTGTTACGAGTTCACTTTGTTAGTGATGTCATAAAAATTTTTACACAACAACTTGGCTTGAGGCTAGACGGCGACCAAAAATACTAGTAGGTATATCAGTTCGTACCAGCATGAAATAGTAAGGCCTTGACACCTGACTATAAATAGTTTCTTTAATGCTCTAGAATTGTACGTATATATACTAAGCATGTTAGTCACTAGTTTCCTTTAGTGTTTGAGGTAAAACGCTTAGGATGTATGTAAGTACCTACATACATATATTTTGAATATCTCATTGATCGACTATTTCCAAGCACGACTGCTGAGTGAACAGTCCTGGTTATAATTCCTGGGTCTGCTATTATTGGGTTTTTCAAACTTTAAACTCCTCATAACTCGGAGTCTAAATCTGAGCCCGGGGTATGGCAATAGGCTCACCGCCTATTCCATTGTGGGACGGAAACGTAAAGGATGAAACATGGGATAGTACCACTTTCCTCTGCCTGCGCCTTGAGAAGAAAGACGTGTTGGCAAAATATTGACATAAATGTATACACATTGTAAGTCGGTACTCGTTACAATTAATTTTTCAAAAAGATTTTTACAACATAAATTATTTTTTATTGTATAAAAATAAATTTGTTACAAAAATAAAACTTAAATGTAGGTATAAAATAATTGGTGTACACACTCTCCAATAAAATAAAAGTAATTTAATCGTGCATAAATAAACACAATTTGATTTTAATTTCCCTTTTAATTTAATTCTTATAAATTGTGATTCTTGAGTTGTTTTAAAGTATTATCTCCTCACATGAATATGCGCGAAGGCGACAATTTTTTTTAACTGACGAAAGGTAACTTCTAACGCGCGTTTAAAAGTGCACGCACAATATTTTCCTAATTTTTTCAACTACTCTTTCCATTGTTCATAACGACTTGAACTACATCATATATAAATCAGCAAATACATACAAGTACCATCTAATAAAAGTCCACTCACCACTTTTGCCTAGTAATTTATTTGCCACAAATATTTGGCAATTAATTCTAAGGA
>DWEE01000678.1:0-15913 GCA_018245755.1 Parelbella macleannani | reverse complement strand
ACTACGCTTTTTATTAGCTTATTTTGATTAGAAAACATCCGATTTTAATTACCTCCTTCGATTTAATATGATAAAAGATACGAGTGTCATATGACATAGGTACTCGTATTACTCGTATATTAAGAGACCAACGTATGTATCTGCAGCCTTATGTAGCGTAATTTTAATTATTTCCTGTATGTATTTCAGCTATACACATCCCGCAGGATAATACTACTGTACAACCATGTCTCCCGAATCCTTGCGATCCTAACGCCGCGTGCGACACGTATGGCGATCAGTTTGCCGTTTGTGACATCTGCCTTGGATCAAACAGAATTAATATTCCGGCTTGTAGACCTGAATGTGTGTTAAACGCAGATTGTCCTTTCGATAAGGCTTGCTTGACAAACAAGTGCGTAGACCCGTGCCCGGGCTCTTGCGGTGTGAACACTGAATGTTCAGTCTACCATCACGACCCGATCTGCCGATGTGTCAATGGCTTTGAAGGAAATCCATATGAAAATTGTAAACCTAGCCCTAAACGTAAGGCTTTAAGTAGTTTGTATTAAATTAAATGATTTCTTGATTATTGACATACAAAAATAAAATAAAAATATATTTTTTACAGCTTCTCCACCCGAGACTTGTGACAATGTTCAGTGTGGTGTCAACGCCGTCTGTCAAGATATAAGGGGCGCCTTAACGTGTCAATGTTTGCCTAACTTCTACGGCAACCCATTCATATCGTGCCGACCAGAATGCGTCGTAAACAGTGATTGCGCAACCAACTTCGCTTGTTTAAATAACAAGTGTGTAAACCCCTGCAAAGATGTTTGTGGAATTGGAGCTCTGTGTGAAACCGTTAACCATCATTCAATCTGCTATTGCCCGCCGGGACAAACTGGTGATCCTTTCGTCAGGTGTAATGTTGCACCCGTCAATATACCCTCTATATCAACTTGTGACCCCTCACCTTGCGGACCTTACAGCCGTTGCCTAGTTTCCCCTACAGGCTTCGCAGTATGTTCATGTCTACCAGGCTACAGAGGTATACCGCCAATGTGTCAGCCAGAGTGCGTTAGTAACTCTGACTGTTCACAGAGTGAGACTTGTGTTAATCAGAAATGCATCAATCCATGCCAAGGAAGTTGCGGTGCAGGAGCGAACTGCGTCGTAGTAAACCACAACCCCATTTGTAGTTGTGGTCCAGAAGAGATGGGTGATCCTTTCGTCGCTTGTACTGCCTTGGTACATCAAATATCATCAGATAAAAACCCCTGTTCGCCATCGCCCTGTGGACCGAACTCCGTATGCGAAATTAAGTTAAAACGCCCCGTTTGCTCATGCCGTCCAAATTATTCCGGTACGCCACCATATTGTAGGCCAGAATGTTTAATCAGCCAAGAGTGTGCACCACATCAGGCCTGTATAAATGAAAAATGCGCAGATCCGTGCATGGGAGCTTGTGGAAATAACGCTAAGTGCGATGTGGTCAATCACACACCCTTATGTAGCTGCTTAGATGGTTATAAAGGTGACGCTTTCGTTGGATGCATTACAAGCAAAGATGAAACAGTGTCGCCGTGCAATCCGTCGCCTTGTGGAGAAAATACGCTATGTACAGTTGTCAATAACGCAGCTCGATGCACATGTATACCGCCAAATATTGGTAATCCATACGCAGGAGGTTGCAGACCTGAATGTACGATAAACTCAAATTGTCCAAATCACCTCGCTTGCTTATCCAACCATTGTCGGGATCCATGCAAAGATTTGTGCGGTGTGAACGCGGAATGTACCGTCACGAACCACATTCCTGTTTGCACGTGTTTCAAAGGACATGAAGGCGATCCGTTCTCATCGTGCCGTCCAGAATATAAGCCGTGTAAGTGTTATTTTCAAGGTTCCTTCCCATTTATAAATCGTCTATTAAATATAAAAATGTTATTAAGCAAATCTGTAATGATAAAATTAATTGGTATCGTCTATTAATGCAGCGACACCATTCAATCCCTGCGAACCAACACCATGCGGTCCGAACAGCGAGTGTCACGTGGTGAGCAACAGGGCAGCGTGTTCCTGTCGCGCTGGGTACCTGGGCGCACCGCCCGCCTGCCGCCCCGAGTGCGCGGTCAACTCCGACTGCCCGACCAACCGAGCCTGCATAAACCACAAGTGCAAAGACCCCTGCGTGAACAGCTGCGGCCTGGACGCTCGCTGCCATGTCGTCGGACACAACCCGATATGCACTTGTCCAGAAAACACTCCTGCAGGTGACCCGTTCATCAGGTGTCACAGGAAAAGTAAGTAACGCTTACGTCATCAAAGCATATTATGCTGTTTTAATTTTTTTTCTAAAATACAGTGTATTTTACCTTATTATTGCTTGCCTCGTTGGTAGAGTGGTTGCAAGTGCAATTGTCCACCGGGAGATCCTTTGTTTAAATCCCGGATCGGATACTATTGGATTTTTCTAATTTAAAATTTCTAGTAGTGACTTATAGTCTCGATCTGTGCCTGGTGTGAGGCAACAGGCTCACCACCTGGGACGTAAAAACGTAACTGGTTCATCGCGGGAGTGTACTCCTCTGCTAACCCCTTCGGCGATTGCAGGCGTGATTTTCCTTTTTTTTTATTTCAGTTTATATGCTTTGTGTCAGATTTGTACATGTCTCAAATTTGAATACTGTTTTTTAATTTCCAACGTAATAAAAGCTCATTTTATCTATTAACGTACATTCAGTAACACATTCATTGTGTTATAATGTCAATTGTATTCATATGTACGTTATAAAAGGTCAAAAATATTAATGCTGAGACAGAGTTATTACAGTAAATTAACTTAAAAAGATAGTATATAGATATTTGTTCATTTCAAGTTCATTTCAATCGAAATGAACATAAATAATTTACTTGTACCATTTCACATATATAAATTATTTTTTATCACAGGCATCACGGCTCCTGCACCCGATCCTTGTTTGCCGTCGCCGTGCGGACCACATTCGACGTGTCGCAATGAACTCGGTCGCGCAGTGTGCGCTTGCGAGCCGGGCACCTTGGGCGCCCCGCCGACCTGCCGCCCGCAATGCGTCATCAACCAAGACTGCCCGCTATCTCTTTCTTGTTTGGGAGGCACCTGTGTAAATCCTTGTGTTGGCTCATGTGGGTTCAACGCACGTTGTATTGTACAGAACCATCAACCTATATGCTCTTGCGACGAGGGCTACTCTGGTGACCCATTCGCCGGCTGTCATCTGTTCGAAGGTAAGCGCACCTATCTATCGCATTTTGAACCTTGCACCACAAATGTATATGTATGTACACGAGCATTTATTTCGATATAAGTTATTTCTTAGTAGGCCTTCCTATGTGTTTATTTGTCATGTTCGAGAATGGAGAGTAGGGTACGCTTGCATGAAAGTAGTATATTAGTAATATTTATGTATAAATCAATTTCAGTTCCTAAAGATGTTCAACGTCATCCTTGCAATCCATCACCTTGTGGACCTAATGCGATTTGTAAAGAAAGAAACGGTGCTGGTTCTTGTGTTTGTATTGATGATTTCCACGGTGACCCATACCTGGGCTGCCGGCCTGAATGCGTCATGAACACTGATTGCTCGATAGACAGATCCTGTTTCAATAACAAATGCGTTGATCCATGTCCTGGCACATGTGGGAAAAACGCGGAATGTAGAGTTACAAATCATGCACCTTCATGTTACTGCTTGTCTGGATATAGTGGGAATCCTCTTCATGCATGTGCTCCTGTTATGAGTAAGACTGTCTCCTGTTCTTTCTGTTACTGTTCTTTATTTTAGCCTCGATGTATCTTTACTCTTGCCTACATTCTTTACTTCAGCTCAACCGGAACCTGTCGATCCATGCCACCCTTCTCCTTGTGGCCCTTATAGTAAATGTCGTACCTTTAATGGGCATGCCGTTTGTACATGCCTCGACAAGTGTATCGGTTCTCCACCAAATTGCCGGCCTGAATGTATTGTTAGTTCTGACTGTCGACCGAACAAAGCATGTATTAATCAAAAATGTCAAGACCCCTGTCCCGGTACATGCGGTATTAACGCTCAGTGTCAAGTTGTAAATCATAATCCCGTGTGCAGCTGTCACAGTGATTACACTGGTGACCCCTTCGTAAGATGTTTCCCTGATGACAGTAAGTGACATTACGTATTCATATCTGCATTTTTGTTATTTGTTTAAAATGAAACATGTTTATACTAAAAAAATGTTTGATTGACAGGACAAATGACCCCTATAAATAATTGTATACCAAATCCTTGCGGCCCGCACTCGCAGTGCCAAGAGGTAAATGACGGACCGGTCTGCTCTTGTTTGAGCAATTACGTAGGGCGACCACCAAATTGTAGACCAGAGTGCGTTATGAACATAGAATGCCCCGGGAATTTAGCATGTATATCTGAAAGGTGCAGTGATCCATGTCCGGGATCTTGCGGGTTTCACGCTACTTGCAATGTAGTTAAACATGTACCGGTTTGCACTTGCGAGCAGGGTTACACGGGCGACCCGTTCTCTGGGTGCTCAGTTACTCCGCGTAAGTATAAGAATACTTTGGAAATACAGTATATTTTACAAATATAATAAATATATTTAGGAAACGCACTAATTACTTATTTAATTTTATAGCAATCGAAGCTGAAGTGCTAAGCCCTTGTTCTCGCTCACCTTGCGGCGCTAATGCCGTTTGTAAAGAAAGACACGGCGCTGGGTCTTGTTCATGTCTCCCCGACTATTACGGAGATCCTTACGTAGAATGTAGACCAGAATGCGTTTTGAACTCAGACTGTCCCAAAGACCGAGCATGCATTAATAATAAATGTAAAGACCCATGTCCGGGCGTGTGCGGAATGAATGCAGAATGCCGTGTCAATAATCACGCCCCGTCATGTGCGTGTATCGCTGGATATGAAGGGAATCCATTCACGTCATGTTATATAAGTAAGACACAATGAATTGTATTTTTACGTTATTTGAATTCAATAGAAGTACTTATAATAATACTACACATAAATTTTAGGTCCTGCTGAGCCGGTAGACCCCTGTTCGCCCTCACCATGTGGGCCATATAGCGTATGTCGGGTTAGTCATGGACACGCGATATGCTCCTGTCAGGAGCAATATTTAGGTTCTCCTCCTTATTGCAGAACAGAATGCATGGTCAGTAGTGACTGTATGCCAAACAAAGCGTGTGTAAATCAGAAATGTGTGGACCCGTGTTTGGGATCGTGTGGCACCAATGCAAAGTGCACTGTAGTCAACCATAACGCTCTTTGTAGCTGTCCACAAAACTACGTAGGCGATCCATTTGTGCACTGTGCTCTCGAAGATCGTAAGTATTTAATGTTCCTAAAAAATATATGTATAATTCTTTATTGTTCAACATGAATAGTTAATTTTAATATTGACGCGATATTGCAGGGCCACTGCCTAAACCATCTGGTAATCCATGCATTCCTTCTCCGTGCGGACCTAACTCTCAGTGTCGTGTAGTAGGAGAAACGCCAGCATGTTCTTGCAAACCTGGTTATATTGGTAGATCGCCTAATTGTCGTCCAGAATGTATACGTGACGAAGAGTGTCCAAGTAATCTGGCTTGTATTCGAGAAAAATGTGCTAATCCGTGCGAAGGGTCTTGTGGCTCAAATACAGATTGTACTGTTATATCTCACAAAGCCGTTTGCCATTGTCGCGAAAATTATGTTGGAGATCCGTTTAGTGGTTGTTATTTTATTGGTGAGTTTTTTTCACATAATAATTTAACTGCCCATTGATTACATTACTTCATGAATTTGACGTTTTCTAGTCACTGTACCGAGCGAGGAAGAAACAAATCCTTGCAATCCATCCCCATGTGGACCCAATGCAGAATGCAAAGTCAGGCATTCAGCGGGAGCGTGCACTTGCCTACCGGAATATTTTGGAGACCCGTATTTAGGCTGCCGACCGGAATGTGTTACAAACAATGACTGCCAGGTGGACAGGGCTTGCTCCAATAACAAATGTATAGATCCTTGTCAAGGTGCATGTGGCATCAATACTCACTGCACTGTTGCACATCATAACCCAGTTTGTTTATGTATCGATGGCTACGAAGGAAATCCCATGATATCTTGTCACCCACAAAAGAGCCGTTAGTACAAATTTATATCAGTGATTTCTAGATTTGAGAAAATAGTACAACAATTTTATAATGGATTTATTGTTTATTTTAGCCCCATTATATGATGGAAATCCGTGCGTCCCAACGCCATGCGGCCCATATAGTCACTGTAAAGAAATAGATGGTCACGGTGTTTGCTCTTGCCAGGAAGGATACACTGGATCCCCTCCTACATGTAGGCCAGAGTGTGTGATCAGTACGGATTGCCCTCAACATCAGGCGTGCATAAAGCAAAAGTGCAAAGATCCATGCCCAGGAACGTGTGGAGTTAATGCAAGATGTCATGTCATAAATCACAACCCTATATGCACTTGTAAAGCAGGTTATACTGGTGATCCATTCGTTAGTTGCCAGTTGGAGCCAAGTAAGATCTTAGCAACAGATTCAAATAAAAATGAAATACAAAGTCAAAGTTTTATTGTTTTTTTTATATTCCCCAAATGTTTTTTCATGATTTCTTACTTTACCTGGTTCTATATTTTTTCTGAATCTCTTTTTTCATTTATGTACATTATATTCTATTTTTCATTTCTCTTTCCTGTCTTAATGTGTTACTTTCTTTCTTAGAACCTATCTTTACGGGACCTAAAGGAAATCCATGCATACCTTCACCGTGTGGTCCATATTCTCAATGCAAAGTAGTTGGAGAAGCGCCTGCATGCTCATGCTTACCCAATTATATTGGTGTCGCACCAAACTGTAGACCTGAATGTTCTATCAATGCGGAATGTCCTGGTAATCTTGCATGCCAAAATGAAAAGTGCCTAGATCCATGTCCAGGCTCTTGTGGTTTTAATGCAGATTGTTCGGTAGCGAATCACGTAGCCTTGTGTAATTGTATACCTGGGCACACAGGTGATCCATTTAGTGGATGTTCAGTCATTGAATGTAAGTTTTGAAGACAATGAATGTATGCAGCTTAACAAATATATAAGTTCTGTTACATTGCCTAATTTCTCGTTATAATTTACAGTCTCTTCCGAACCGCCACCAAATCCTTGCAACCCGTCGCCGTGTGGTGCAAATGCTTTATGCAAAGAGAGGAACGGCGTAGGTTCATGCACTTGCCTACCGGAATATTTCGGAGACCCATACACGGGCTGTCGACCAGAATGCGTGTCTAATTCCGATTGCGATCGGAATAAGGCGTGCTCCAACAACAGGTGCAAGGATCCATGCCCGGGCACATGCGGTATAAATGCCGAATGCAGAACTGTCAATCATTCACCAACTTGCACATGTTTGAACGGATATACCGGAAATCCCCTGACAAGATGCGATATAGAAAGTAAGTTCGGACTTAAAATTGTACACAATTTTAAAGTTAGTCTGAACACTTCTTATTCCGAGAGGAGATCCGGATCCAACTAACTTGCATTAAAATTGTAAAGAAATATGTATTTAAATCTATGGTTATTAAATATTCCTTCATTTATTTAGTACCTACTTTATTTAGTTACAATGTTTAAAATTTTATAGCTGATCTTAAATATTTATTTACAATTGAAATATGTATTTGCAAACAATTAATTGTTTGCAAATACATATTTAACAAGTTAATTGTCTTAAATGAATGAGGCAGTATAATTAAATTATCACGTTTTTTAGGTATTCCAGATGTTGAGCCTCCATTGAATCCATGTCAGCCATCGCCGTGTGGACCGAACAGTCTATGTCGCGTTATTAACGGTCACAGCGTGTGCACTTGCGAAGTGGGCTATATCGGCACACCACCATCTTGTCGCCCCGAGTGTATCGTTAGTTCTGAATGCCCACAAGACAAGGCTTGTGTCAATAAAAAATGCACAGACCCGTGTCCGAACACATGCGGAGTCAACGCCCGTTGCCAAGTCGTGACGCACAACCCTATCTGCAGCTGTACCCCAGGATTCACCGGCGATCCGTTCACCAAGTGTTCCCCTGAAGAAAGTGAGTTTATCCTTGATTCAAGTTATAAATCACTCATTCATATAAATTTGTCTTATTTTTAATTACAAAGTGTGATTGTTTTCGACACAAAGTATTAATCAAGAGAGATTGGCTGTTTTTAATATTGTAGAGTTTGGATACCTTGATTATCTTGGACTTGGTTAAAATTGTAATCAAATAAAACACAATAGTATCAATATACATATTATGTATAATATGTTGTTATTATTTAGGATTAGCGCCAACAAATCCATGTTTGCCATCTCCGTGTGGGCCGAATTCGGAGTGTCGTGTAATTGGAGATCAAGCCGCCTGTTCCTGTTTGCCGAATTATATAGGAAGAGTACCAAACTGTAGACCCGAGTGCACCATCGACGCCGAATGTCCCAGCAACACAGCTTGTGTTAACGAACGGTGCAAGGACCCGTGTCAAGGAGCTTGCGGTTTCAATGCCATTTGTTTGACCATTAATCATAAAGCAATATGCAGCTGCCAGCAGGGGTACACGGGTGATGCTACCGGGAACTGCGAACAAATTCTAGTATCATGTGAGTATCGTAAATTCGTTTCATATAATTCTAGATACCCAATTGGTATTATATTTTACGAATTTATAAAATGGCTTCAATATTCAAAATCTAGGTGATATATGTATAAGCTATGATTAAATTAATTGGAATTAAATATAAAAATAATTTCTTTACGGGGACCAGATCCTACTAATATTATACATTATCCAATTACAATTTTGTATAACATTTTAGCTACTGAAATGACACCTACATCGAGCCCATGCTCTCCGTCCCCCTGTGGACCTAATGCTGAGTGCCGCGAACACAATGGCGCAGGAGCTTGCTTCTGTTCTGAAGGATACGAAGGTGATCCGTATAACCAGCAGGGTTGCCGCAGGGAGTGCGAGAGCAATGATGACTGCCCGTTGAATTTGGCCTGCACTAGGTTCAAATGTATCGATCCATGTCCAAGAACTTGTGGACAGTTGGCGCAATGTACTGTTGAAAAACACGTGCCTGTCTGCACATGTCCTGGCGGTTATACAGGCGATCCGTTCTTCCAATGTAAACCTGCGCATGTACAACGTAAGCGTAGTTTTAAATAATTTAATTATCGATATAATTGTTTTATTTCATTTTATTAAGTGGAAAAACTTAAATTGTAAAATAATATTTTAAATGTTTTTAGCAACGCCACCCCAAAACCCATGTGAACCAACTCCATGTGGACCTAACAGCCAATGCAGACAAGTGAACATGCAAGCTGTGTGTTCTTGTCTTCCGAACTACATCGGCTCCCCACCATCTTGCAGACCTCAATGCGTAGTGAACAGTGAATGCGACGTTTCTAAAGCTTGCATCAACCAGAAATGTGATGACCCTTGCCCTAATACTTGCGGGTTAAGAGCTCACTGTTTAGTTAAAAATCATAACCCAATATGTACATGCCCAGCTGGGATGACAGGCGATCCATTCACTCAATGTTACAGTAAGTCTTTATTACAATAATTGAATAAATGTCATACAATATACTAAATTGCATACAATAATTATACTATTATTAATAGTCAGTTATTGAATTATGTACATAAATTTTTTTTTTTATTTTTTAACAGACATTCCACCCACAACCGAGCGGCCACCATCTTGCACACCATCCCCATGCGGGCCACACTCACGTTGTCAAATGTTAGCTAGTGGACCAGCTTGTTCATGCTTACCTGGTTATACTGGATCTCCGCCATCCTGCCGCCCCGAATGTACTATAAATTCAGAATGTCCTGCATCTCTAGCGTGCGTCCGCCAAAAATGCGAAGATCCGTGCCCTGGCTCGTGCGGAGTAGAAGCCAATTGTCATGTTTTGAATCACGTTGCCGTTTGCGTTTGTAATGAAGGTTATACCGGTGACCCATTTTCAAGATGTCTACCAATAAGTGAAAGTATGTATTAACTTTTAATTCTATTGTATTGTACCTAAAGCAAAATTTTTTCTGCCAAATAAACCTTTAATGTTTTATTTCAGCACCCACCACTCCGACTCCGTTAGACCCATGTAATCCATCACCGTGTGGACCAAACGCGCAGTGCGACAATGGAATATGTACTTGTTTACCAGATTACAGCGGCAATCCTTATGAATCCTGTAGACCAGAATGCACTGGTAGCCAGGAATGTCCGCGAGATAAAGCCTGTTTTAGAAATAAATGCCAGAATCCTTGTCCTGGAGTATGCGGCCAAAATGCAAAATGTGACGTAATTAACCATATACCTAGTTGCTCTTGCATGAGTGATTATACAGGTAATCCGTTTACTCATTGTCAACCAATGGAAAAAGATGTTCTATTACCCAGAGATCCATGCCATCCATCGCCCTGCGGACCAAATAGTATTTGTCGAAACACTGACAATACTGCAGTATGTGCTTGCATTGAAGGATTTCAAGGAGCTCCACCTGCCTGTCGCCCTGAATGTATTGTTAGTTCAGAATGTCCATCTACTAAGGCGTGTGTCAATCAGAAATGTATCAACCCTTGCATCAACGCATGTGGAGTATCAGCTCGGTGTGAAGTAATTAACCACAGTCCAATATGTAGTTGCAATTCAGGACAAACAGGTGATCCATTTAAAAGTTGTTATGATATAATTGCAACACCACCTCCGGAATCAGTTGAAGCCTGTAATCCATCTCCCTGTGGTCCTAACTCATTGTGTATAGAAAGAAACGGAAAAGCTAATTGTAGATGCGTAGATGATTATGTTGGGCAGCCGCCAAATTGCAGACCAGAGTGTGTCATTAATCCTGATTGTCCATCAAATCAAGCATGCATCAGAAACAAATGTGTGGATCCATGTCCTGGCTCATGCGGTGTAAATGCAGATTGCATTATTGTTAGCCACACTGTTTCATGCATTTGCAAAGAAAAATACACTGGAAATCCATTCTTACAGTGCGTCCCACAAGAAGGTACCGTTTTATTAATTTTGACATCGGTTAACTTTTTATTATTTGTTGACTTAACGCATTACTATTGCTTTATAAAACCTTGTTTTTATTTGGATCGTTTTAACTATTCATAACTATGTACTAAGGGACTAGTTATTATATTTCACATAATGCAATATATTTAAAACATGAATATAATTTATTTCAGAAAACGTTGTAAAGCCCTGTGACCCGTCACCGTGTGGAGCGAATGCAATTTGTACTCAGCGAAATGGCGCGGGTGCTTGCTCATGCATGGAAGGATATCAAGGAAATCCATACGAAGGTTGTCGACCTGAATGTGTTCTTAGTTCAGATTGTTCTGCGGATAAGTCGTGTATCAGAAATAAATGTGCTGATCCTTGTCCAGGAATTTGTGGTTCTAATGCCGAATGTACTGTAATAAATCATGTTCCATCTTGTGCATGTATAAAGGGATATACAGGAAATCCATTCGTTCAGTGTAATAAGAAACCACCCGTAGAAGAGATACGGCCTTGTCAACCGTCTCCATGTGGGCCGAATAGTGTATGTAGGGAGAATGGAGAGTTAGCATCCTGTGAGTGTCTTCCGGACTATAAGGGAGCTCCGCCTGATTGTCGACCTGAGTGCACAGTCAGCAGTGAATGTCCATCAGATCGTGCTTGCCACAAATTAAAATGCGCCGATCCATGCAGAGGCACATGTGGCCTTGGTGCACATTGTCAAGTAATAAATCATAGTCCACTATGTAGCTGTCCAGCAGGAACGATCGGTGATCCATTCAGCAGATGCGCAGAACCTGAATACACAGTTCATGAAGAACCTAAACCATACCAACCTTGCCAACCGAATCCTTGTGGCCCATATAGTGAATGTCGTCCGATCAATAATTCTCCATCTTGTTCTTGTTTGGCGAGTTACTTGGGCTCACCACCAAATTGTCACCCCGAGTGCTTGGTAAACACAGATTGTCCATCGCATCAAGCTTGCATTGCTGAAAAATGCACGAATCCTTGTGAAGGTTCTTGTGGATTCAGAGCAGAGTGTCGAGTTCAAGATCACATACCTATATGTAGCTGTCCTGTAGGTTATTCCGGTGATCCATTTATTCAATGTTTGGAAGTGATTGGTAAGATTTATTTTCATTTAGAGAAAATTTATAAAATCTTTTAAATGTTATAAAAAAATAGTACTCAGCTGAATAAATTTCATTATTATTGCAGTTACACCAACGCCCTCGGCAGATCCTTGTACTCCATCACCATGTGGAAGTAATGCTAATTGTGATAATGGTATATGTACATGTGCGCCAGGATACTTTGGAGATCCCTATTCAGGGTGCAGATTAGAATGTAGTACTAATGGAGAATGTTCCCCAACACGCTCCTGTCAAGGAGGAAAGTGCGTGGATCCGTGTCCTGGAGCTTGTGGCACTAGTGCCACATGTTCAGTAAATAACCATATTCCATCATGCACATGCCCACCGAATACATCGGGTGATCCATTCACATTTTGCACAGAAATTTTCAAATCAGGTAAAACTACAGTTTTATTTCTCTTAGTTTGAATTCAATTAATTTATCTCTTATCTGTATATATGATTGAAATATGTTGTAAAATAAATGCGTCTTGTTCTCATTCATTCTAGAAACACCTCGATCACCATGTTCTCCGTCTCCATGTGGTCCGTACAGTGAGTGCACAGTGAGCGCAAATGGCGCTGCAGCTTGCTCCTGTCGGCCTGGTCACATAGGAGCCCCACCGTCGTGCCGCCCAGAGTGTCTCGTCAGTTCAGAGTGCAAGTTACAACTTGCTTGTATAGACAGGCGGTGTCGGGATCCATGTGAGGGAGCCTGCGGCCGTGGAGCGCGCTGTCAAGTCATCGCCCATTCGCCCATATGCACTTGCAATGACGGATTCACAGGAGATCCTTTCACGTACTGTTACCCGCTGCCAGGTATAAACCAATGATAATAACGAAACCACTAACAATTTTGAAAGAATAATATGTGATTTGAAACTTATTTATAAACACTTTGTATTTTAGCGATTCCACCTGAACCGGTTGATCCATGTCAACCATCACCATGTGGGCCAAATTCTCTATGCCTAAATTCTGGAGATATACCCGCGTGTAGCTGTCAGCCTGGGTTTATTGGAGCCGCACCGAACTGTCGGCCGGAGTGCACAATCAGTGCGGAATGCCCGGCCGCTCTTGCCTGTGTGGCCCAACGGTGCAAAGATCCTTGCTTGCAAGCTTGCGGTCCCCGTGCCGTATGCTCAGCGGTCGATCACCGGGCGACGTGCGCGTGTGAACCTGGCTTAGAAGGCGATCCGTTCCAGGGTTGTACAGTACCAAAAGGTAAGATTCATGGCACCCAACACTGTATTATATGAATAAATTTGTGTTTTTATTTTTGTCAGTGATATTTGTACACCCGTTGATTTAGAAGGAACGTTAACTATGAAATATAACTACATATTATGTTAAATACACGTAATATTGATTAAAAGGTAAATAGTGTTAAAAAAGTTAATTTAACCAAAAAATTGAAAACATCAAAAGAAAAAGGAGCATTAACCCCTGCTTTGCAAAGCGTGACAGGTCATGCTTAAAATGTGTGCTTTTTAAAATTTTGAAATAAGATCACGGCTCACACGGTTTACTAATGTCCAGAGAACAGGACTGTACTGGTATCTTTTCTTTAGAGCTGAGTGGCTACCATGCCGGCTGCTCGGTTTGTTGGAAATAATACTGGTTCAGTATCTGTTACATGCTTAATTGTAAAATGAAGGCGATGACATCGGATGGTGAAAAAATAATTTTTAATTATATAGGTTTTGCTTCCAGAAGGGATGTAACATTTTCAATAACTATTTATGTGAAATTAATGCCTCTGCTTTTGATTGGAGCACGCGGAGATAACAAAGCACTTACAGTATAAGCTTGGCCGTTTTTTGAAACGGCCGCTTTTGGATGGTGCTGCTAAACGGCAGCGCCTCGGCTGGATTAGAGAGATCACTAAATGTCGCCGAGCCCAGTAGCTTCGACTAACGCTTCGGACCAAGGAGATGCTTCTAAGGTAAATACGGTGTTTAGGTAAGTGAATATTTTTTTATATGATTTTTGTAATAAACTATTTCAGCTCCCCCAAAGATTGAATACATTAATCCCTGTGAACCGTCACCATGCGGTTCAAATGCGGAATGTAGAGTACAAGGGAACGCTGGATCTTGTACGTGCCTGCCTGATTATTTCGGAGATCCATATCAAGGATGTAGACCCGAATGCTTAGCCGACTCAGACTGTCCCTTGATGTCTGCATGTAATAGAAACAAATGTATAGACCCTTGTCCAGGAGTATGTGGTCATAACGCCGATTGCTTTGTCACAAATCATAAGCCATCTTGTAACTGTAAAACTGGTTACACTGGCAACCCGTTATCTATGTGTTCCATTATTCGAGGTAAGATTTTATAAAACGATTGAAATAGTTTTGAAGATGGAATGGTGGAATAGTTTTACTAATTTCAAACATTACTGTTTCAGAATATGACGTATCTGTGATTAACGTCTGCAATCCGTCACCATGCGGCGCAAACTCGATATGTAAGGAAGTGAACAATCAACCAGTTTGCTCATGCTTAGTCAATTACATGGGCTCTCCACCGAATTGCAAACCTGAGTGCGTTGTAAATTCGGACTGCAAACCAACAAGAGCCTGTGTTAATAACAGATGCGTGAATCCTTGCCCAAAACCTTGCGGACGTAACACTGAATGCAAAGTAATAAATCACAGTCCAGTGTGCTCTTGTAAGCAAGGATATTCTGGAGATCCGTTCACCTTATGTTCTGTGACTCTACGTAAGTAAAATTATTTATTACTAGTGACCCAGTAATATTTCACATAATTATTTAATTATTTTTTTAAATTGTAGCAATATGCACTCCCTCTCTATGTAAACTATAAGTGTGCCAAATTTCATACTCCTCCGTCCGCGCATAAAAATTGTAAAACCTTTTTACCTCGTAGAAGTGGCGCCAGTTATATCTGCACCATCAGATCCATGTCTTCCTTCTCCATGTGGTCTCTATGCGGAGTGTCGTAACATCAATGGGCTGGCTTCTTGTTCCTGTCTCCCCACGTATACTGGTTCACCACCGTACTGTAAACCAGAATGTGTTGTGCATTCCGATTGCCCAAGTAACCAAGCGTGCATCGCTGAGAAGTGCCGAGATCCTTGTGAAGGCTCCTGTGGATTGTACGCCAAATGTTTTGTGAACAAACATGTTCCTGTATGCATTTGTGCAGATGGTTACACTGGCGATCCATTTAGAGAGTGTTCACCAATACCGTTCCAGGGTAAGTTGATTTTAACACTAAATTCTTCTAATACCAAATACCAATTGCGTGAAGTCTACACAGTATTTTTTTGTAGACGAAACACCGCCGGCGCCACTAAATCCGTGCAACCCCAGTCCGTGCGGATCAAACACAGAATGCACTAACGGAATATGCACGTGTACAGCTGGTTACCACGGAGACCCGTATCTTGGCTGTCGGCCAGAATGTGTGTACAATTCAGATTGTTCTCAGGACAAAGGTTGCCAACGAAATAAATGCGTAAATCCCTGTATTGGCACATGCGGATTGAATGCTATCTGTGATGTTAATAACCATGTGCCAATGTGTAGCTGCCCTAAAGGTATGAGTGGCAATGCTTTTGTGGAATGTCGACCATTTGCAGGTACGCCAAATTCTTATTAGATTATTATTGGATTGTCCTTTCTGATTGTTTTTATCTTGTTAATAATTGTAGTAT
>DWEE01000677.1:0-15914 GCA_018245755.1 Parelbella macleannani | reverse complement strand
GAGATCTGTCATGATATCGACTGTTTCAAATTAAGTTTATAACGACGAGAATATTAAAAATCAACGTTGAGTAATATCAAGAATTATAGTGAAGCGGCCTCACTGTGTTCCACGTGGTGTCTACGGGCTTTCATTCAAGTTTTAACGGATTAATAATTTGATTTAGCCGACTCTATCTTATGTAGACTCGGTGCACGTTTATTGTTCATAAGATGTTCATATTGTCGATAACGTTAGTCTGCTCTTGAATCGGCAACATTTTGTCGCAATCAATAAGTTCTAACGCTTGTATGAAATAACACATCTCCGCTTATCAAATATACCTAACCCTCTACGTGTATTTTATTTGTCATGACGGTAACCGGGCGTGTGACGGACAGATACATCGCTTATTTGGAAATAACGCTTGAAATTTTAAAGTGCTTTGATGCTGTATAAATATTACGATTTTTAACATTCTAGTTCCGTATTCACGAGAGTCGTTTCACATATGTAGTTTATGGCATATCCTGAGATAATATCATTAAATGTAGTACATTGTGCTAAATCGTCAATGAATTTTTAAAAAGCAATTTTTTACAAAGGTTATAAATTTTTTTTAACAAGAATTAATTTACAACGTCTAATGCGAATTCTTCGGTTGTGGTCATCGAGGTTGTGATTTTACTGCATAAGCGGAAGCGGTTATCTAAAAGGGGATAAACAATCTGATAATATAATATACTGTTAATCTCGTCAAAGAATTAGTCAATATCGTAAGTATCGTTAGCTGAAATTATGATGAATAAAGCGTTGTTCCAAATTATTATTACAATAGGGTTTCTGGTCATACGACTAATTTAGTCATAGGTATTGTTGACGACATTTCTAAAACCGATAATTTCTTCGAGTCGCTCTTAGAAGGATACTATTTAACAGTTCAGCCTGTGAATCCCAATAGCATTATACGGTTCATTTAAAAGGTTGAATTTGCGGATCCGATCTAATTCACACGGGTTAACTACTAAAATTGATCGCATTGGCTAATAGATCAGAATGCTAACTATTAATAGAATGATAAAATGGTAACTATTGATTTATATATGTGTTATTTTTATATATGTCTCATTGTGGAATAGATGGCGAGCCTATAGCCATGCACCGGGCACAAATGTAGACCGAGTCACTACTAGAAATTTTAAGATAGAATAACTCAATACTACCAACCCAGGGATCGAATCCATTTTGACGTTGAAATCTTAATTTAATATTACAAAAATCTAGCATTATAAGTAATGTCCAAAGTATACCTATTCTTGGATAAATAATATACAGTACAAAACTATCGACGTCAACAAGAAATATTGATGACTAGAAAAGAAATAATAAAATAATGTTTTGCTTGCAGTTGTTATGAAGCCGTAACAAAATTCTAAACAGGAAAGTTTTGTGGGCCACAAACAAGTTGGACTCGACTTAGAACTTTCTGTTACTTTTATGCTTATGACATGGTAGTTATAAGTTTGCTATTTTAAGAAATTTTTATTTTAAAATTTCATTAAAAATACTTTGTATAATAGGTATTGTCTTTTAAAACCAATATATTTAATAAACAAACTTGAGATAAAGATGAAAGTTTTAGTTATTTGATTTAGGTTTCGACTGCTATAATATTGTATCGAGACATCGCTTCTTATCTTTGTATAATAGACGATACTATAACACGTTTAATTGATTTAAGTATTACCAATTTATGAACAATAATGTCTAGATAACATTTAACGATGGTTATTTACTGTAAAATTGACTTTACAATCCATTCTCACCTTTATCCCATGTTAGTTAATGCAAAAAGCATAATATAGCCGCCTAGACTAGAAAGAATAGTATGAAATCATCGCCGCTTTATATTTCTGGTAATGCTCTAGAAATAGAATTTCAACGGAACGGATGAACTTATAATAACAAACATTTTTCTCATTATATTTATGAATGAAACAATTCATTCAATCACAAAACCGTTCAGATAAATAAAAGCATCCTTTTAAAGTGGGGAGCTTTTAAAATACCAACACCTTTATCTGTGCGTCTATTTATAATCCAATCTGGGACTCCCTTTCAGCGTTCTAGCAACAGCTGTTCATACATAAATATTTACCTATTTCTGAAATACCTATTAAAATTTTAAATGAAATAGGCGGCTCACTTATGTTTTAATTTCGCATTTGTTTGGAAAAAAACGATATTTAAAAAAACACAAAATGTTAAAGAAATGGCTTGATCTGATGCTCTTTGTAAGACCTAATTTGCTGCACCAAATGTTAAGTATATAACATTCTTTTCATAGTACAGAGTATAAACCTTGGTTTCATTCCTTTAATTATTTATTGAGAGTATAAAAAACCCTTAACCGGAAGATTATGTAATCGAATCTTAGAGTTCCAATTTTAAAATACCTGTAAACAGACTTACTTATTATATAAGCTTAAGTATCTCCGTAATCTTATCACATGTAACTTTAAAATATGTAGATTAAAAACGAAGCTATATAACTGTGCGCTTATGCACATCTATTTCGAATATGATATTAATAGCTTCGTCTAGACATGTTCTAAAGCATATTCCGTTTCAGAACGCACGACTCAGATTATAGGATAACGCCTTCGGTTAGCTTGTGAACAGCGGTATCCTCTAAATAAATTAAAGATATTTCATTTAAAATGCACCTATATGCATTCAGTTATAGAAATATATAGGTTTAGTGAACGTGTTATTAAGTTTTTTTATTTATTTACTTAATTGAATATTTACATAAAGAGTACTGGCTTAAACAAAATATTATTGAAATTAAAAATATCAGCTAAGTGTCATTATAATTTTATGTTTAGACAGCATGCGAATCAAAATAGCGAGTTTTGAACACAAATACATACAAACAAGTGCAAAGTAGTAAAACCATGAATGAAATGAAACAAACGAACGTGAATTAGATTTTAAAAAGTTTAGTTATTAGTTTAGTTATTATTACATTGTCACGCCAGGTTACATAAGGGATCGGCAAAGTGGAAAGAGTGCCAATTACTACGCTTAGGAACTTGATGTGCTTCTTCTACATTCTTCACTGTCTTCATACAAGTTTATCTGTACTAACCTGTACTGTATTTTATATATTTAAATTTTTATTGCATCTAGTATAATGCGTAGTATTTCGAAAAAATAAATTTATGACTCACTACCCAAAACATCATTCGATAAAATCAACGCTCTAAAAATCGGTACCTTTTTTAATTCGCTTTTCCATAAAAAATCGCTCACCGCTCCCGCTTGTGATGTGATCACATCACATTGGGAAGCTAAGAACATGAGCATAAATTACATAAGGTTGAACGACCAATTAGCTTAATTACTTGACAGTTTTGTAGTAATGAAATGTTGGAATTAATTTGATACTTCATCTGAACAAATTTATTTTGCCTAATTTTTTTTCTTAAAATAATTGGCAAGTGTTGAGTGATGAATTGTTACCTACAATATTTTAAGTTCACTCTTTATCACTTTGTCTTGAAATAGTCATCACATTTGAAGAGAGCTGCTGTTGACATATGTACATACATATTTGTGGTTGTTAGAAGGTTTTTTATTAATTTAGTAGCTTAAGTATAAGGCAATATATGGTGACTGAATCAGGATTATCATGTCAAGTCAAGTCATGCTGGGAAAAACCTTTGTTCAACTGCAATTATTTATTCATTCGCCATTGATAATATAAAGCTGGCGGTTTTATGTTTTTATTTATACTCTTAAAATGTTGATTCATATTGTGTATAGGTAATTTATTATCGGAAAAATAACATCTTATATACTTCTGTCTGCTAAATCCTAAATGTACAAATTCCCCGCCGATGTAAGTTCAAAACCGTTCTTGTTAAGGCTGTAAACTATTTAGTACATTCAAACCGTGGGCCAAATTGCACCGGGAACGACCAAAATACAAACTTAGATATTCTTAATTTAGACGGCAAAGTAATTTTGTTCTTATTTCGACTTTACAGCGTCGCGTTTTACTCGAGAATTCCATTAAAATCCAATTTGCACTTTACTCTGCCCACATTAGGGTTAAAATTTAGTTTTGCGTTTGGTGTATTCGTCGTCACAGCGGAGGAGAAAAAAAAGGGGGCCTTTCAGACCATACTCAGAGTGTAACGGGTTACAGAATACGCGGTACATAACATATGTTTTCATACGTGTATATGTTGTTATTATTTTAATATAACGTTTCGGCACTCGTCTTATAAATAAAAATTTTAAATAATGTTGAGGAAAAATCGTCGGATATAATTATGTATGTATGTAGCTAGCTTTCAGTGGTTGAACGATGTAATATTTAAACGTACGTTTATATGTACATCTATGCAAGTATTGTAATATTAGTTGTTAGAATATTAAATATCTCATTTTTAATTCACAACCCGCAATACGTTTGAGGTTTTATTATTTTACAAGTATATATGATTTGAAGAAGTTAGGTCAGTTCATAATTTCAAATATAATTCGCTGCAATGGTGAAGGGTTGAAGGGAAGCATCGCAATTAAATTTTATATCACAATCAATGATAGTATTCACTAAGGCGTGTTAAGTTTGTTAATATGGTCATTGTTAGGTTAGCTATGGCCATGGTTAGGTGCTAAGCTATGGCCTCTATCGTTTTAAGTCTAAAACGATATCGTGCCCAATAATGGGACATTAAATTCATAGAAGAAAGAAGCGTCGTATCTTAAAACATTACAATGTGTTTGTGGAATGACGGGTATACAAAATTAACCGGCGGCGCGTTCTGAATGTTTTATTCTAAGTCCTGGCAGCGCTGCGGACAAATTTAGCGAGAGACGACGAAAAATGGACAGAGCGAAAATCAGACATTTGCACCCTTTTTTAAGGTAAGTCCTGTGTACATCGAGAATTAAAATCGGCATAAGGTAAATGCCACTGCACTATTTTCGCACACAATTTGTGTTTATTTTGCTCGCGTTTTACACTTATTTTGCACTTCTAAATACGTTGCGTCCGAAAAGTGTGGGGTTTTTCGGACGCTGGATTTTATTCTGTTCTAAACTACCCCCTTTGTATGCTTATACGGATGTGTGTTGGTTTATTGGTAGTTTGTGGTATTCAAAAATGAGACGGAAAAAAGTAAAAAATTTCCTTGCAAAATAAAAACTTCATTAACAAGAGTTCTAGCCCAGTTGAAGCTAAAACGAAAATGGTCCGATTATAATTCAACTGATTTCTGATGAATATTTTTTGCTGTTTACTTCAAGACCCGATATTTCTTTAGTACCGATGAAATTTGAATTGTTATGTCTAGTTTCTCTCAGTCTTTCACAAGGCTTCATAAACATATGTAGTAAGTTATGTGTGTATCCACGTTTCTATGTAATATATGACATATTTCATAATATTTCACCAACAATATTACTAATCTACATTTCATAACACTTTCGGTACCCGTCCAGGCGTGAATGATCGCGATATACAACACATATGTGTGTACGAATGATTCATAGATAAAATATTCACATCGTAAAATATGAAATACAAGAGTCTGTTAAACAGATGCTAAAAATATTGCGTTTTTCATATTAGTCGTAGGAAGCGGTCGCGTCAGGATGGTCCTGACGCGTCGGCGTATTGTAAATAATCTGAATACAAGGTCAGCTCTTGGAAGTATGACCAGTAATGGCAAAGTCACAAGTCATTCCCTACTCTCGTCGGTACGTATGTTAAGCTGTGGATCACAAATGTTCGTTGTCGTTATATATTTGGGCTCTCAGAGTACCTTAAAGCTTGTAGACATTGAACTCTAACCGGTTTCTCTGCGTTTTGAATTCGTCGTCGAGACCTAGACTAATTTCCCCGTTAGGGTTAGTTCGTCAAAAATTTGGTCATCTACCAAAGAATTGATCGACTGTCACCTGACAACAAGTGTCTGTTGGATACTTAATCTCTCATGGACGATTTGTGAAATATAAATGTATACAAAGTACTTGAGATATTTTTGAGGACAAAAAACGTCTTCAGATCGTTTATTTTTTTACGCCTACAACAGTATATTATTATACAATAATTCAGTGCATGTGCCATTAACAGACGATTAATACTTTCTCAGCATCCCTTCGTCGCCCACACGTGGTGACTAAGTTCCTTCACCCTCAAACGGAAACCAGCCACGTGGTCGACACCCTGATCGACAATAAGGGGGCGTATTCTAAAAATATTACACAGATTTCGTGGACGTCTGTGTCGTTAGTACGTTTACTCACCGCGCCGCGGTCGGCTCGCGTTCGAAACAAGATCGAAATTCGAAAACGGAACGCTTCTTGATCGATATGATCCCAAGTGCTTGAACGATTATTGTGTCGTGTGTGTTTGTCTTATTCGGGTGAGTTTGAAATTTAATTCGATTTTTAAATATTCACATATTGTTGTTCCCAAGAACAGTGTTTGAAAACCGCAGTGTTCCAATTTTCCTTGTTTGAATTTCGTTGTAGCCACTATTTAGAACGTTTAAAAATACATTTTTTATCGGAATGTTTGCAATTGTTTGTAACAAATGTATCTTTACATTTGTCGTTTTGTATTATTGTTTTTCTGTGCTTTTGTCAAATTCAGTTCAATGTTATTAAAAGAATGTACTGGTTCATATGTATTCGTAATATATTATATAGTCTCCATTTTAATAATTTATGCCTTTTGATAAAGATAACTCAAATATCGTACTTAGGTAAGAAAATTCATATCAATAATATCATAACAGATATCATAAATATTCTTAAAATAGCTTACTAAAGATGAATTAACTTGAAATTTCAATTTCCGATTCAAACTTCTATGTAGTTCGAATTTCGTACAGAAAAATATGCTGATTCAAAAAGCTTAAAATAAAGCTCACTCCGAACCGATACGTTCGAACTTCCGGTCTTATTTCAGTAAGATTGAGTCTATAGAAAAGCTTTTGAGCATTTTTCCTTGTGGTAACAAATTGCAAATATTTTTTTTTTATTTTTTATTAACGATGTTTATTAGAATTAGCGATAGGTTGTATCCTCTCTATTAGCGATTAAACACACAGGCACAAACATAAACATACACACACACAAACACATAAACACACACACACACATCTTTTGCTAATCCTAATAAATGAGCCGGTTTACCTCGATGCGCAATTGGCAACCAATATTTTCACAGCTAAACAAACTCTTGTGGTAGCAACTGTACTAAATTCATACCAAAAGCCTAAAACATATTGTTTTAACTGTTAAACATCCTTTAAACAAATACACTTCACAAAAATAAATATTTCAGTAATTTAAATTAATAAAAGCTCTTTTAATAGCTTCCAATCTTCAAAACGGTTTATAAAAGCTTTTAAATCATTATCTATGTAGGTTCGTTTTGCACTTCAATTAAAGATTCGATTTTGCAATCCATCATCTCTTTAAACACTCGATATTTGAGATACGTTCGATCGCTAGCGATTAGCGAAAAGCGATGTCTCTATCATGGTACTGATAATACGGAGTTTCAGTATATACTTCTTATGTATTGAGACTGTACATTAATAGAGTCATAACTATTTCCATTCTGATAGGAGATCTGTGCCATACGTTGAAAGGATAAAATACTTGAAGAGGAATAGTTCAAACGTGTATTAACTTATTTGAGCAAGTTAATCCCAAGCTTATGCTTGTAATAGATAAACAATCCAGATGATTGCCAATTATGGCTGCATTAAAATCTGTCTATTTTATTTTTCATGGCATTCTTTTGTATTTATTTTATTAAGATAGAACCTAAAAGCGGTGTGATAAGTGCATATGGAATATCAATATCCATCGTTATAATAAGTAGAGAGTTATTAAAAGTTAGTCTCAGATGCGCCCCTGCCTTTAAGATTAAATTGGAAAGCTTCGTTTCCAACTGTATCAGCTTACCACTCCAAATTTGAGAATGACAATAAATAGAAATAGACGTAGCGATGGGTTCTTTCCATAAAATACTGAACAGGGGGTTTTAATTCTCTAAAAAATACCGTAGAATGAGTTGTCATATAAAACTACAAACCAGTTGTCATGAAAACCTTTAGATCGGTTCTCATATGGAAATTCAGAACAGTTGTTATATGAAGTTTTAGATTGGTAGACATACATATATGTATATTTCAGACTGTTTGTCTTGTCCTGTTTGTGGAACGGTTCTTGTTTAGAGTTTGAGACGGGTTGTCATATAAAAGTATAAAAGGACGAAAAATGGCGCTGTTTATTAACTACCTGCTTTCTGAGTGATTGAATGAAGAATCGTTCTTTGGTGGTTGTTAGAAATTGTATACATACATATGTTACATTAATAATAGATGTTTACTAATAAATACCACGTGATAAATGAGGCTACGTTCAGTATTGGTAGTGAGGATAGTCATCGCTAGATATTTTTCGTTGCGACCTATTTAGTCGTACAGCTTAGACAATTGTTTCGTATAATTTTGAGCGTATTAAATTGTTTTCACCGGCCTTGTAAATATTTTGTTCTTAGATATTGGTCTTTTATAAGAACGAGAATGCTTAAGACTATAGTTTGTTATGCTAGTCAAGAGGGGATTGGAAAACTTCACTAGCCATTCATTTAATTTGCATCGTGATCAGTCCCTAAAAGAAGTGTAGACTAAATCTCTCCATCTTATAAAGTAATTTCCCCTGTCTAAGAAATTTTATATTTTCTTACTTTTACACCCTTTGCTTCTAAACTTTGTACAATGCCTAGAGCTATATTGCTATATTAAGAATCAAAGAGTAGGCGGGGTTAGAATTTCATTGGATCATAAACTGAGAATAAATTAAATACCTACTTTAATAAGGTTCTTGAATTATGGAGACTTATTATTTGATTATATTTCGAACAGTAAATCCTAAAGGTTGCCACAATTGTATACCAGACAAATATTTTGCGAATATTACATGCGTCCAACCGTTCAGTTCGACGATTCGAATTGAAATGAAGAATTCATCAATGTTTAAACACATGAAAAGGATTTAAATTTCGTACACGCCGCCAGCGCCTCCAACGCACTTAAAAGAAGTACCTACATACTCATCAAATAGTGAAAGTTATTACAACATGTGCAGCTATGAAACATGCGAATGGGACAGTTGTTGTATATGTATATAAATACATAATAATTATATAAAGTTGTCTATTGTCTCCCTGTGTAAATATGTATATATGTACATCAGTCATTATAATATAATATAGATCTGTACATAATGAAAGATGATTTTATAATTTGACCTAAGGTTATTATACATTTTTGATTTGAGATTTTTTTTCAGATACTTCAAATACTTTAAACGGCGTAAACTTGATAATGTGTTGGGCAACATTTTTGTTGTTAGAAGTGGCATGTAAACAGTTAACAGTTTAAATTCTGTCACACAAATTACTCCTATCCGTGGCTTGTCATAAGCCGGTGATCTATTAGCGAAGTAAACTTTAATTAGCAAAGGTGACTTTAAGTAATTCGTAATTGAATACTTCCTTTACAATTACGAAATTTGGATCGGAGTTTTCTGCTATGTATTATACCGTCGTATAAAATTGCGAACTGGGGAACGGATAAAACACTTCTAGTTGGGAAATAAACGACGCGCGGGTCAATTGTTGAGTTACGTGTTTGATAAAATATAATGATTTAATTATAATAACAATTAATAGCCCTATTGATATCAGACATTTTGAAAATAATAATAAAAACACAATATTCATAAAAAAAATCACCTAAAATGGCATCTAAAATGGCGTGGTACCCAAAACACTGACAGGTATATAAAATAACATTAATTTTATAGGCAAAAAATATAATAATTTCAAGTAATTGAAATTAAACAATTAACCATTTTCCCTAGTCTTAAACCATTATCGATGTCAGCTGATAAAACAGCGAAGCTGACATTTTTATTTAGTGCTAATGCCGAGTTGGCTTTGGAAATATTCTAATTACCCTTCAGGGCGCATCCGATGGCGCGGTGGGTTCAACGTTCGCACAAATATAGAAGAGAATGGGTTCGAAACTAAAACAAAAGTTGTAACGACACAGCTGCTTATTCTTGTATCCGCTCGAAAATTTACGTTTCGAATGCTTTTGAAATTCGGGTATAAAATTTAAATGTTTTGGACCATTTTTTTAAATATATTTCCATGCAATTAGATGCACATAGTATTTAATATAGGTAATATCACCTGAAATATTATTAAACTTGATTTTATGTTACATCCATTGTTCTGTACTAATAGACAACAAAATATTAATAACATTGTTTTGTTACTGAAATATTAGTGATTTTATTACCTAATATATTATTTAATCAAATAATTACTAATTTTCTGTCGCAATGCAATTCCACTTTATTAATTTTATCTTTTGTAATGTTTATAACTGTTAAATTCTAAGTGCCCGTACACATTATACGACACGAGACGCTTTAACAATTAGGCATATGAAATGTATCAAAAAGATAAGTGAAATAAAACTGTCAAACAATTGTTCATTGTATATAACTTGGTATTTTTCCGTTTTGTTAATAACAATCAATTTTGTAGGAGCCATTAAATTTAATGTGTATATAGATGTGTATAGTACTTACATATCGCCTACAAGACTTTCTTATGTACTTTGAATTTTAATGTACTAAGTTTATTACCCACTGTAAGATTTTTCAGAGGATACAAAATTATGGTCATAAGTTATACCACACAGAAACACAGACATGTACATACACAGAATTTTTTCTATGTAGTAGGCTTGTGAACAAAGTGCTCAATCCATCCTTAAAATAATATTAGTCAGCGTGTTTTCTATATATTTGGAACAGTTAAGTAATGCGCAGCTAACAAAACCCGGGAACTATCAGAACTCGCGTTCCGAAGATATATTTGACAGTTTAGTATTTCTGCTATATATAAAAGTCACCATAAGTAATTCTTATCACCGCCGCATGTGTTTCACAGAATTGATCAGCAGAATGAAATCGGTGCGGTTTGTAGATGGGAATATGATACTTGCGAACGAACCATACGTAAAAAACTATCTATATCACAGGCAATTGGCTTATCTCGAGGTTTACGTATTGATGACAGACGTTTTTATTTTCAAGTGTTAAAGTTTAAAAAAAAAGAAACTTAACAGTTAATGAATTTGGAAATGTACATTTCTTAAAATGCTGTAGTCTTGCGAAAAAGCATGTATTTTAAACACTCTTACATGGAAATATTCAGTGAAAAAGTTTTTTCTGTTACATACAGCCAACTAATAGTGGGCGTGTTAGTAGACATTTTATCGCATGCGGTAATAAATTATAGTAATCAATTTTACGAGCGATGACAGAATAGTTCTTCCTTGCATATACGTGAAATACCTTTGGCGCAGTTTAAGTTAATTTGAGCATTAGTTAATTAATTGTGTGTTTCTTTTGTAGTGATAAAAAAGTTGTGGCTTTAAATATTATGCATTCCCGTCGTAATAATTTAGGTCGAAAAATGTATGTTTAAGTCGTTGTTTTAAAACACAGGGGATCTCGTCTCGTCTCAAGTCTATAATTTATACGAATATAACATCTGTCTACCTGTCTGTGTGATACCTATGTTAACAACTTAGAATGATGAAGGCGAAGAGTGCGACATAAAGGTTTTATAATTTAAACGAAATGCATTTAAAAGGACGAAGAAAAAGAAAGAAATATTTCTTCCGTTGATTACATACATACAGAAAGAATATACACTAATAAAAAGACTTATTTTGCATTCCATAGTAAACAATACAAAATTTATTTAAATGACGTATTTTTAAAATTTACGGACGTATGTAATTTCAATTACAACATCATCACGACTGTGCCGTCCTCGGGTAGTGTATTATTGGATTTTTCTAGCGCGAAATTCATAGTAGTAGCTCGAAGTCTGGATTTGTGTCTGGTGTATGACAACAGGCTCACCACGATGGGACGTAAACACACTTGGTAAAACGTGGGAGTGAACTATATTTTCTGTGTACTTACCACTCTTTCTCAGATCGTCACGTCGCACCATATAGCCGTATAACATCAATAACACATGTAACCAGTTGTGTGATGCTCGTATTTTATTTACACCGTATAGCGGCTATGAGAGCCGGAGAGCGTATAGCGGCTAGCGGGTTATGAAAACATAATGTACTCGTAAATTACCTCAAACCAAAACTAAAAACAAAAAAAAGTTGGTAATAGGCAACAGCTTTTTAATTTTAGATCAAGTATTGAAACGGGCAGACGGTAATAATGATGATATTGATGATCATGACGATCATCACGAAAACGATACCGAATTCTTTATAGTACCTACATATCCGAATGTTACAATATTGTTGACTGATAATATAGTGGAAATGAAACAAGTAAAATGAGCTTTATAGAAGACAGTCGTAGACTCTACATCCGATGACGCATTTTTATGGACGGATGTGGTGGAACACTTACAACTCTTTTTATTCACATATTCTGCATGACTCTACATTTAACGGTATATGCCACGACATATTATGTTAATGAATGCCTACAAAAATGTGTTGTTATCTCATTAATATGTAATAGAGAGAGAAATAGAGGTAGAAAAAAATTAATTTCATAATCCAGCCGCAAGGTAAATTGCACATTGAACATTTTGCTCCTTTTCATGGTATATAGAAAACAATGAGAAAGGGAGAGACAAATGTAGCTGATATTAAATTTCAAATTAAAGAATCAGAAATGAATTCATTAATATGAAAAAATAATAATTATGCAAATTGATTACCGGTTGCCAATATTTTATAAGACTTAATATGAAGTTAATACCATTTCATACTTTACAACTATGCTGGTTCTTTTGAGACCATGAACGGGCGAGTTGTACGTGACACACGCTTCCAAATCAACATAACTGTGGGTGCTTAAACAACCAACACCATAACCAACATAACGGGTTACCAAAAAAGTCAACAAACAACCATAGCCCATCTAGCACGCCCCATACAAAGTTCATAGAAAAAGGACCGTGGACGCCATAAACAAAACAAATAAACCATCGCTTCATGGGAACGGCCGCCGTCTTGCCCACAGACCGTGTTAATTAACCAAAGTACGTGTAATTATAAAAAACAGGCGTTAAAATAATATTTATCCCAACATCTGGTTATGTGCTTATACGTCTACTGGAAGCGTCACGATCAACATTATACACGGAGCATTTTAACATGACAGTTCATTTGTGACATTTATAAAGATTTCGCTTTGTTGTAACTACCAAATATTCGTATTATTATACTGAGCTAACAGGTATTAGAAAAGAAATGCTTTTGTAATCTAACTTTAATTTAGCAATAAAGTTTAAATAAAAGAAAATTTACCGTAAAGCATCGAGCATGTCGCGATGGCGCTTATTGGGGGAGGCCTATGACCAGCGGTTAAGCTATTTTTTTATCACGCTGGTGGTATCACGTAATCAGATAGTTTTTGTTTTTAAACAAAACAAAGCTTTTATTACAATGCAAGTCATAATGTACATAATTATTTTCTCCACCTTTCTCGGTCATAACAATATCTGTTTAAATGGCCTAATTACTGTAATAAGAATTGTTCCTTCGGAATTCAAATTCTTAGGGATTGGAATTGAGCGAATTTCCTGTGTGTAAAAGAACGAAAACGTTAAGAACGAACGGAAATTGTTTGTAGTGAGGCCACATCCAGCGCAGCTATGTTTCCTGTGGCCAGATAAATGGTAACGCCATATGGCCGCAGCATGCGACACATTGTTTCTCATATTGCTGATAGCGAAATATGTTTACAGCGATGTATGCATTGTGAGTGGACCACCCTGCTATTTAGTAAAAGTATTAGCTGTTACACACGTGTCGCGCTGGTGAATTTCCGCATGTTCAGGCTTTATCGTATTGTTTATGCATTTCTCCCAAAATTCACAGAAGTCACGCCTTTGTGTTCTTTAGGAATGTGGTTAAATTAACATTTAAAAACAAATTAATTCTCCTAAAAATGCTAGAAATATTATATTTGAAATTAAAAATCTTAGGTATAATTTTTTCATATCACTATATCGGTGTTTAACTTTTTTAAACATGTAATAACATTGAATGGAAAAGAGCCTATTTTAAATTGGAATCACAATCGGCAGATGTACCAGTCGCAAAGCAGTTTTTGTTCCGCATTTCTCCACTATAAAGGTAGACTATGAGAAAGAGGAACCACGTGGTAAAGATCAATTAACGACTCGTAGAGTTTTGTCGAGTTAGCCTATGGATGCCCAGGGTTGCTATCCACAAAGTCAATGACTATTAAGAATCAGGTAGATATTCTGTTTGCTCATTTTCTATTTCAATAACATCAAAAACACGGATTTCTCATACAATCCAACAATATTTTTATTTTCTTGACGTTCTTCGTAACATTTCTAAGCCAAGCCAAGGTCAGTTCTGAGTCAGGCACAGATTATCATATGCCGTGTTATTGCTACGCGTTTCATATCTTTGCATGTTTCTGCTCGGATTCTTAAAGATATTACCTTAAAAAAATAATGTTCTCTGCGTGCTTCAATGAAAAGGAGCGAATTAATAAAAGGCTGATGATAATTAAATGTAACAAATCATACGATTTATGATTTGTTACATTTCATTATCATCACCCTATTTCAGTCCATTGTTGGACATAAGCGTCCCCCAAAGGGCGCCACAGCGCCCTGGACGTAGCTAGTTACATATACTCGTACATTATTTGTTATATGACTGTCTTTAGTAGCAAACATTTTTGTTACCTGATCCTATTTAAGTAGGCTAGCTCAGTAAAGTTCAAGCATAATAACAACTAATAAATAAAAATATATTTGAAAAATATTTTGAAATTAATTGTAACAGGTACTCATAATTCAGATTCATGTGAATATATTGATTTTTACTGAACCGTTTGCACTTTTACCAACAAAACAAACTCTGTTTATCGAGTTACTTTCGTTTTCACAATAATAATGTGGATTGTATGAAACTGATTATATTAAATGAACTGGTTTATTATTGAGCTTAGGAATGATTATATTATTGATATTGACTTCATTTTATGCACAAAAACCTTAAATTTTATTGTCACCCGTCTTAAATCTGTTTTTTCTTCTTCCACAGATAATGCACCACTGATCTTAAATCCAGCACAAATGCACGAAGGGACCATACAAACATGCTACGTTCAATGAGAACAAAATGGCGGTTATTGTTAGAACGGATATAAAACGCGCGCGCGATGATCGAAATAGAGCGCGGGAATCGTGGCC
The DNA here is from genome assembly GCA_018245755.1 of Parelbella macleannani. Lineage (NCBI taxonomy): Eukaryota > Metazoa > Arthropoda > Insecta > Lepidoptera > Hesperiidae > Parelbella > Parelbella macleannani. The sequence continues at coordinate 535 of DWEE01000677.1, read as the reverse complement.
GGATGTCGTTTGGATCCTGTTGGCTTTGCTCGCCGGTTGCCATGGATACCAAGAACAGAGGTTCGCGATGGAGCCCCAAGATCAGGTCTGTTCATGTTTTTTCATTCATCGTTTTGTAAAAAAATTTGATGGGTAGGGTTGTTTGCCAAGGTAATTTGTATATGTAAAGTCTGTTTATTTGCACCATCACCATTTTTGCACCGCCGGCTGTTTAAAAATAAGACCTATACAATTGTAATTACACAGATGATAGATTAGTTGACCGTCTGATTGACCAACTGCTTGGCCGACTGGTGGGGCTGAACTAGCGAACTTGGTATACTTATATTGGGTAGCTATAATTCTAAATGCATACAAATATTTATTTGTTTATGACTGTCTCGTTGGTCGAGCGGTTGCAAGCGCGAGTGCTGATAGAAGGTTCTGGGTTCAAATCTCGGGTCGGATACTATTGGATTTTTCTAATTTGGAATTTCTAGTAGTGACTCGGAGTATGAAATTCTGTCCAATGTATGGCAATAGGCTAACCACCTAT
>DWEE01000676.1:0-15923 GCA_018245755.1 Parelbella macleannani | reverse complement strand
AGGTATATACATACACTGAATGAAAGTCATGTTTTAGTCATTGTACTTCGGCTTTGTGCGCCCCTCAGGCTACAGTATAGATGTGTGATACAGATATAGGCAGATATATGATATGATATAAGTATAGATAGGTTTTGGAGTAACTTGTCGCCGTAGGTGGCAGTGTTTGTGGTACGCAACTGTTGGTTTTGTGTGATCATACTACAGGTTGTAAGTAGTTAGGTATATACTTTCACAATTTGACTGTTAAACATTCAGCAGATCACAGTCTCTCGCACCGCTTATGTTACTGCCCCTCGGCGGTCCGGGCAAACAGCTAATGCTGTGCTTAGGTAGACTGAGCTATACCGCTAGCATCTTGTGGCCAGAGCCTCGTCTATTGTATAGCAGGATACACCACGACTGAGGGTGACTTAGGCTTCTAAGATGGAGCTTGTAACTCGTTACATCCCATCCAGTAAGTATCCGCTATCTTTCAATATGTGCTCCTTGAAACATTTTTGCGTATCTACCTTTTACACAAATTCTTAACGTGAAATATTTTTTTGCGTTTAACGTATCCTAGGCTACAATTTTGCCGTGCACCTAGGCTTTCGTAAATAGTTTAATAAAGGTATTAGTACATGTGAAACGAGATCTAGGCTGAACCTATTATCGTGTAGCGACAAGTGCGTGGGAGTGGAGCGGCAGCCGAGTGGCCTTCGAAAGGAATTTCGTATTATAATGAGTTGTAACAATTAATAGAGAGGTTGAAAACGATCTGAGCACATGTTCTTGAGGTGCGGCTCCCGTTACGTGTGTAGCGGCGCAGCGCCGCCTAATGGCTTGTGGATTGAGATCTCGTTACCGCAAATTGGTAACTCGAGCGCGGGGCCTCAGGGAACACGTTCAATAATTTTGGTAATATGTGAACATTACATTTTGATTGAGATTAATAAAAAATATTTCTATTTATTACAATATATTCAATGTTAGTTAACGCAATATAATTTATACATAGGAGCATTGAAAGCTGTCATAAATATTTAAAAGTATTGTACCTTACTATACCTTACCTTGACGTCATTGAGGTTTAAAAGTACAAAGCCCGTGTCCTCCATTACGCGTGTGGGTGGAATCCGCCTCACTCGTTAGCGCGTCCGTGTTGACAGTCAACTAACCTCGCGTTACACAAGAAACGTATGTTGGTCTTGGCCGCACTTTTAAATCTGTGCTATTTTAAAAAATATCCATTAAGTCATACGATGTAAAAGGCATATGCCTACTGCGAACGTTGACGGATGCAGTTGCCGAGCGAGACCAACACTATCTGGACCAAACACTTTGGATACTGGCTGTTGGGAGAGTCAGGATTCTCTAGAATCGGCATGCATATACGAAGAGAGTAACGAATGTAGAAGAAATATATCAGGTCTGTAAGGATAGTAATATTTGGCACTTGGTGCTTTCTAATTACCTATATAGGTATAGGTACTGTAATGGCCCCTTTTTGTTTACGGGGAGAAACCTTCAAAAGGTGCCCGTACCCAGGGAGTGATACCAGGTTATGTGGGACTTTTAACAAACTGAAACCACATCGGTGGCCTTCCTTGGCGTTAAAAGGGGACTCCGGAATCTCCAACAGAACGCACTAGAATCCTCTAAGCGCAACGCCCCAACGGGCCCAACACCCGGGAGAAGCATGGTGCCTCTTCCAATGCCCTACGAGTTCCACGACGATATGCGGCCACAGTCCACACATATCGTTGTCCTTTCCGGGATCGCCACCTGAACGGTTCGAGCTTGGTTGAGACACTAAAAATGACACACTTTCTTTATTCTGTTTCACATGATCATCACTAATATGAACATTGTTACCACTTGACGATTCAACTATTTCAATATAAACATAGAAATGACCACTATTATAGTTCCCCGTAAAACGTAATCGTTTTATTCCCTGAACGGCTGCACCAACCGAAGCTATAAGGCAGCCTTGATATACTTCGAACTGTTAAGGAAATAGCTCTGCAGCCGCCATAAGTTTACAAATAGATCTATAAGTATTTGTCTTCGACATTTCTATAACTTGAAAATCTTACGTATCATAAGGGGCGCCAGATAGCATTTGAGTGTCGCATCTGAGCCGAACCCAGTTGTTGCACACGAGAGTATCAATAATTTTTCTCATTTTATAAGCCATCGATACGTCACCGTACAGCAGTACTGACGGAGACGAAAATAAACATGCTGCGACAGCAAGGATTTAGAAAATTTTGAAAGGAGTAGGTATTCCATCTATCGAAATATATTCAACGTCTATTCTGAAAAATTACTACTGCAAAATACATATATGCAGGTATATGAAAAGTTAATTTAGTATTAACCTTTAATGAAATACTATTTAAATTAAAAAATATAACAATTTCTTTTTTTCCTAATTAAATTATTCAAGAATTCACCAAAAACTACCAACACAACTAACTTATAATAAAATTTTGAAACAGAAACACCAACGGTTACCATAGCAATGGTTGCCAAAGCCATAGCATAATGATATGGCATAGCATAAAGATAGACGAAAAATTAATTTTGGATGGGATTATCGTTTTGGGTAGAATTATCGTAAACTTCGTTCTTAGTGAGCGTCTACATCCCGAAATGAATAACTTTGCCTTTCAAGTCAATCGGACATACGAGTATACATCGTTTCCGAGATATCGTGATGAGTCAGTCAGTTAGTCAGTGGTATTTTGATTATACGTATAAGTATAGATAATATAAAAACATCAGACAGAAGTGTCGTTCAGTGGCGTGTCTTCGGTATTCGCACTGTATAAGTTTTAGTACCGAAGAAAAATGAACGCGACAATTTATCACTAGATAGGTAGAATAACAATTTTTTGTATATAATCGAGTATCGTTTCAAAGTTACTGTTAAGCTCGCTATTAAGGCACACGGTGTACTAGAGCACGTACAAACACGTAGAATCCCGTTCGAGTTGCAGGGCGTTTGTTTTATACAATCATTATCTGTGGAATGCTACTAATTAACGTACTGGAAGCGGCGGTAATCAACGAGTCATTCCGTTTGTTATTGGCTTTTTAATGTCTCCGCTATAAAATCGGGATTAATATCAAGTAATATGATGATATCGACGCCAATAAAGTTGAAGCTCATCAAGTTCAGTTCTTTTAGATTTTTTACCCTTTTATTGAGAATTGAGTGATGTTGTAATTAGTCTGTAGTTCACAGCCGTAAATCGTGTACCTACCATTTACACGTGCACGTTTAATTAATAACTCGATCGTATCATCCAATATCAATTTATAATTTAGTTATATAGACATATGGTCTATGACATACCTACAAATGTGGCCGTCGCCTACGCTCACTGCAACTTCCAGTAGCAACCCGGCGTCACGGAGGGCAAGTGCAACCTTTGACAGAGATGTTTTATGCTCATGTTTTGTCTATGCAACCTGTAATTTCTTTCGCTTGTTTACTGATAATACATATAATTTTTTTATTCATTTCGTCGTCTTGACCAGGTGAGATATTGTTGTTTTTTATATTATGTAAGTACACACTCCATAGTCGATATTTACTTATTATGTAACCGATACAGTCAATCCGCTCGGCACATATCTACCCGGTACTACCCGGTACTCCATACAATTGTTTTTGTACATATCAAAGCAACGGTCCAGACATAATGGGAAATATGACGAATGTAAGAATGACAAATGGGATATATAATACGTATGTTGATTGTTGCAGGTGCTGAGGGAAACCAAGACTACTGCAATCGTATCGGTTCAAGAAGTGATGTGGTTTCTACGAAGCTAATTACAAAATCTTTTTTTCTGAAACTTTTCGGCTGTTTACCGAAGACTTAGGTTAAAGAAATAATTAGTAACAAATCAAATGTAAGATGTAAAAGATATAGTTACGATCTGAGATGGAAAGTGTGAGTACGTAGTTATACATTACTTGCATAAACAATAGCAGCTAATAAGTGAAAATGGAACCTTGATACAGAGCATGTCGCGAATATTGCAACTAAAATATCTCCGAATGTTGACTTGTAAAGGTTTTATGAGCAGTGGCAAATGTTCATCTGATTTCTTATCATTCGGCAATGAGGTAAAACAATAAGCCCTGGATCCCTGGGTAACCAAGTTAATTAAACATTGTTAAAAACATGCACTGCAGTGGAAATGTCGGAATATAATTTTGAGAAAGCTTTGTTGACATCTGTCTGTTACCTGTTGTAAGTGTCAGTCGCACTTGCAACCGCTCGACCAACAAGGCAGTCAGAAATCAGTAGATACCTAAGATTATTAATTAGTATCTAACACCTATGTGGGGTAACAGTCAGCATTTGTCATATTCGAGGTTTGTCACAGCCTTATTACTGATAAGCCCCAGACATTCCCTTCATATATGTGCATCGCTGGTGTTGGCTGCGATGAGAGCCACTGGCTTCTCGCGTTTATGGCATTTATATATGTTCGTAAGAATTGCCTTTTGTAACCACATTGCTAACCGCTCTATAGTAAATAAATAAGATTCCAACTCTACTTTCGCTCTTCCTTTCTTGTTTTCTTTGTCATTACATGTTTATTGTTATAACTGACGAATGTCACACACAAACATGTTTATTGTTATAACTGACGAATGTCACACACAAACATGTTTATTGTTATAACTGACGAATGAAGCTCCGTCCCGTTAGATACGAGCAGTTAGTAATGAGGCATTATTACCTTTTAATCGTAATTAAGTTCACCTTTTAGCATCAAAACACATAAACTAGTCGTTAAGCATGCTGTTCATTCAGCTAATAACATCGTTCACACAAGTCGGTAATAAGCGCGTACGTATGTAGCTATTCAATAAAAATGGCTCGCGTATCACACTTGTACACTGGCGGCCGGCCCGGGGTCGCCTTTATACATACATACGTGCTATGCGCTTTTACAGCGATGGGCTATCGTAATTAGAGAAGAAGGATATTTGGGGCTCTGCCGTATCTACTCTTAATTGTGCACCAATGTCGAACACGCGATCCCCCACAATCGATTCCGGTTTCATCAAATTTTTTTATTTATGATGTCATTTAAGATATTGAATTTAATTATACGACGCGAAGGACAAATTAGATTATTATTTAAGGTTAATACGATACGGTGCAAAAACTAACCAATGGGTATTAATATTAACCCTTTTTTGAGAGAATTGCTCACTCGTCCATTTGAACTTCCACGAGCCAGGGCTGTGCTGATGTAGCATTGTTTAATCAATAGATAAACGACACACAAGCAACGCTTTGATTGATCCGCCCAAAGTGACGTTACAAGTCACAGGAAGGTATCCATCACACGAGCGCAGCAAGTACCACTCGGAGAGATTGATAGTGAATCATTATTTATCTACTTATTTATAATTGTTTATCGATAAGCTTATTAACATCCATACGTAAGAGGCTCACAATAGGATATCGATAACTATTTTCTTTTTTTAAATAATAATTCTCTGCTTTTTTATCTGTATGTACGAGTATCGTCTTTTTCTGTCGTTTTTTAAACATATTTTTGTCACTTTGCTATTGCTTATTACTGCGTCGATATTTTTCTGCTACGCTGTTCGTATTTTACTACATTTATTTCGTTGGTAAACATAAAGATAAACGAGCCATTACATTTGTGATTCATGCACAAATGTTTATATTTGTTCCATGCGGAGTTGTTGCGTGTAGCGTCAAATAGAAAAGTCCACAGATTATAAAACAATGTGAATGTTACTTTCGTTAAAAACATCGTAAAGTTGTTTTAATTCCAATTTATGGTGCTATTTCGTATATATTTCTCATAACAGGTATCATAAAGTGGCTTAAATTGGTGGAAATGCCTGCCGCGCGGGTCCGGTCACTGTCTTTGTGTGTAACGAGCGGGTCTTAACGAGGCTTAGTATTAATTACACGATTTCACGACATTGTGTTGTCAAGAATGCTAATTTCCTATCCTGCTGCTGCAAACAGATTATTTCTACCATTCACATTAGGTACTGTTACAATGTATGTAGGTATGTGTACCTATGTAGAGTTTAGTCGTCGGAGTGGAAGCAGCGTGCGCGTGTCACAGGCAGTTGGAGGAATTAAACGCGTACGTGTGGACATTCTGCTATTGCCGTACAGTCCTATCGCGACGTACAACTGTTGCAAAACAAATAGAGACCGATTCGGAGCAAACTTTTTATTATAAAATTGAAACCTTTATAACTATTTTCTTTGACTTTTTGACAGTTCAACAGCAAATCTATCCAAAAAAGCTTCCTTCAAAAACGGATGTATGAAATACTTGCGTGTGCCCTATTAACTGGTGACTAATTGAAAACTGTCATCTCGACTTGGCTTTATTTGTCTACGTTTTTTTAGAAACCTAGTTATTGTGGTAAATTAATGAAATATTAGAAAGATATTTCATATCTCATACGGGGCGGGATTTAGAGGAGGGCAGGCGGGGCTCCTGCCCCAGGGCCTCCACAGGAGAGCCCCCCATAATAAACACAAAAAATATCCAAATTTTGACGGGTCAGCAACTTAACGTTTTTCCTCCCAAACATTTTTTTTGCATCTTTCTAAGAATATTTGTACAAAAATTATTTATTTCCTGACAATAAATTTTTGAAAGATTTGACAGAAAAAAATTTATTTCTTTTATTTGGAAAATAATTAGATAATAATTAGGGGTCCCACACCTTGCTTGCCCCAAGGCCTCCAGACTTCCAAATCCGGCCCTGCTTTCAGAACACAGTGGTAATATCTACAATTATCAATTTTAAATGTAACATTTGTCATTGTTATTCAAGTGCCTATTAAATTCTTTTTGCTGGGTTACGTTAAAGCGTATTGGCACTGCGGTATTGTCGACTTGCCGTCACCTGCAGTAGAACGCTTCGTGGAAATAATAACACGATATATAAGCAGTGTAACGAGACGGAACTAGTTGCGGGTGCGCGCGTGTACACTCGTAAATTTAATATAAATTAATACGGCGCGCCGATCGCAATACACTGTCATAAAGGAATTATGGTCTAAAAACATGCGACAACTTATTGCCGGCCGACGTAACTCAACCCACTTAATTGGTTAAAGAGATTACTTGTTTTGTTATTTCTATTAACTGCCTTTAATAGGCATGATTATTTTTAATTGATTGCGGGCCTTAGTGACGTGATAGTATTACGGTATTCATTTATTGATACCTAGCTATTATCAACAAATGTCATCATCATTATCAACCTTCCTACACAACGAAACGGGTTTTCTCTTACAATTAGAATTAAAAGAATGGCGGGTTGCCGCGCTAGCTTTGTCAAATTAACTTCTGCAAGAAATATAAATTGACGAGCATGAATATAAGACCTAATTAAGTTGCCTAGTTAGCTGTACGAAGACATGGTCATTATTAATTTGAAACAATTAAGCTGTTTGGCTGACGTTTAATTTTAACTGTTTACACACGTAGGACTAAAATTTCATAATTTCCCGCCATCGAACCAACAGTGGAAGTCAACAGTTGCCATTTACAGAGACTTAAGCGTTACAATTACCGACATTGTGGTCTCACCGCAATATCCATTCCCATTGAAATTGGCTCGCAATTACACATGACTGTGACCTAACATGATAATAAGTGTCTGGGCCCGCATTAACATACCCGTTTGAGCCTTGTATTGTAACTATTACTCCAGTCCAAGAGGATTATCATTTAAATTTATCGTTCGAGCAGTATTCAAGGATGACATAATAGGCATTTGGAAATAACTGTCGGCATTTATAGGTACAAGTAGGTACATGCATATCTTATTAATATACCTACTGCTATGTTAGTAAAAGCCTAGACATATAGGTCATCTTCTGTCGAGGTGTTTAGGCTCACAAAATTTCCTATTTAATTATTTTCTTTCGCTTAACAAGTACCTAAATAATATTATAATGAGGAATTTTGCGTGATGCAGGAGTTCTCCACAATCTTATCTTAGATGAGTAGAGTTATAAATCTGTATTGGTTCAGTGAGGTAGACTATGACCTGATCTTTTCTAATTCTGAGAAGAGACATGTAACCAACAATATGTAGCTGGATTGAAACGGAATTCTTAAGCCAACAAACCATAAATTACGCAATATGAATTGTAATGGATTATAAAATTACCTCGAGGCATCATAGTTGTAAACAACCTAATTATATTGGTTCTAAGTATTGAGAAAGAGAATTCTTCTTACACATTTTAACAAACTGTCCTAACACAGCTAGGTCTGCCAGTCATTTGCTTTCCTTATTAAGTGCGCGGACGCAGGTCCAGCCAATGATAGCCCTAATGCGCGGCTCGTATTAGCCCCGATAGCAGCGGGTAATACGACTTGCTAATAGCGCGGGGAAAGTCGAAGGTGGTCCGTGGCATTCATTGCCGTCGTTATTAGGATGTAATTATGCTTAGAGAAGATTCATATTTTACGATAATCGTGCTAGAGCATGTTTACTTTTTCTACCCATCTACACAGATATTTTAATAGGCTATAGGATTTTATACAGTTATACATAGCTTTAATTAAAAACAATCGCCGGGTTGTTGGGATCAGCGGAGGACTCAATGTTATGCCACACTTTCAAAGATGTCTACATCTAGGAAGCCTCTAATTCTTTAACACGAATGTTGTTGAATGTAAGTGCCGAGGAAGACCTAGACTTAAGCTTTCTATCTGACTAAATAGATTAGATACTTGCTGATGGGGTGTTAGAATTATCTGAGACCGGCGTATCTATATTAAGATAGCACGTCAACTGCCGGACGGAGATATTTGGCAAGTATTGTTCTTTGCGTACCCCGTAAGGAGCCTGGCGTGACTTTATAATACTAGTAAATATGTAATTTAAGAATCGGCCCAGATACTATTGTTTTGTAAGTATTCGTTAAACGTTTTCCTTTGTGATTGTAAGCAACTGTCATAGGACATATCTACGCTGGCCATCAGGTAGAATCGCGGCCGAGCACTAGCCCGTTATATATGTAGGTACCTACCTAACAAAACAAGACTAAAAAACAGTATGAATTGTAGTACAGTATTTAGTTGTGTATTGCGCTGGATCATTATTAATACTGAAATTAAATGTATCGGATAAGTAACAACAATTTTTCTTATACCTATTATAAGCCATCGATAAGTCAGCGTACACCAGTAAAGACAGACACGAAAATAAACATGTTCCGACACATAGAATTTTGAAAAATTTTGAAAGGAGTTGGTATTTCATCCCTTGAAAATTAATCAACGTCCACTATGAAAAATTACTATGTACTGCAAAATGTATATAATACCTACCTTAAAAGTTAATTTAGTGTTACCCTTTAAAGAAATAGATACCTACTATTAATAAAATAAAAAAAAACTAACATCATGCCTATTATCCCCGAAGAGGTACTCCGAGGAGCGGAGTACACTTCCACGTTTGACCAGTCACGTTTACGTGTCATGCAATAGGTGGTGAGCCTATTGCCATACATCGGGCAACCGACCCGGGATTTGAACCCAGGACCTCCCGATCGGCAGTCACGCTTGGAACAACTCGACAACGAGGCAGTCAACACATATAATAAATGCGTTTTCACAAAATTTTCACGTGTCTGTACAACCCTGTGTTCACATAATATGATAAAAAGAGACAGGGGCACAAAGAGAGAGAGTGAGAGAGTTGCGCACCCGGCTGCGTACTCGCCTGCTCGCTTGCTGATTTCGTTACGTGACGATTTCTACTAAATCACACTACCCGTAAGCCGCGTTAGGGAACTTCGTTCCAAAAACAAATATGATGCGTTAGGTCTAATCTCTTCTGTTTGTGTCTGCACAAATTACACATATAAAACCGTGATTATCTTAATGCGAAGTTTCTAAGATGAATTAACGGGACAGTTACAAGATTTAATGACGTAATAATAAAGAATATCGGTTGCTTTTACGTCAAACTGTACTACTGACAATAAATGTGCAGGCCTGGGAAGTGTGAGGAGCGCGGGTCGCCCGCGGTGCACTCATTACAGTCGACTAACGATGTAATTGGCGGACTGCGAGCTGCGGCCGACGTGTGGAATTAAATTATCGAACAGTTACACAAATTTAGCGTTACTTCGAACTAGTCATAATAAGAAAAGGCGTGTTCACACCGCAGCGCTAATTATAATTATAAAGCGCGATTTGACTCCCTAATTATCTCAAAAATAATTAACAAGTCAGTGACTTTCGGTTCAAACACAACATCGCTCGCGGAATGTTTGCTTTTGCGAAGCGTAATTATAAAGTCATTGCTAGGAATATATTTAAGATAGATATAGACATAGGTAGTTGTGTTCGACGTAAAAATTTCGTTGGCCAGAAACTTTTACAAAGTATTCATGCTCGGCTTATTTTAAAGAAAAATGTGTATGCCAAAGTTTAATTCATTACATTAAGTAAGCCTTTCATAAAACAATTTCATTTTGTTCATGTTAATAGAGTATGGACATTTCGCGAGCTGCCCGATTACAAGTTGAAGTGCAACAATAAGTACGTAATTAGGCAGTATTACAGCGCTGTCGCCGGAACAATGGAGACTGGTGCTCCAAGCAAGCTACAACGACAAACTATATTAATAAATATAACATAAGACTAGCTCGCGACTTCACTGGCCAGTTTTCTCATGAAGTAACAAAGTTTAAAACAATTACATATTCATATCAATCATGTAAGTCACTATGTAGTGTATATGTGCCATGTTAGTTTGTCTATTTGAGTTATTTTAGATAGCAATATACTCTGTACTTCATAAAACTGAACGCTAGGTGTGTTAGCAAAATTCAAAAACATTCTGAACCACATTAGGGACAAAACTGATAACACTAGTCCGCAGAGTGTAGTGTGGAGCCGTCGCCTCTCCGTATCTATACTAGTATTAGTCGCTCCGTTCCACTGTTGCTACTCGAGGCTAATGAAATAACTGGCGAGCCTAGTTATGCTCTAAAGCCTTTCTGAGATGTAAAGGTACATAATGATATGGCTATTTTACTAAGTGGAGGCTCGCGTGTTCGTGAATGTAACTAGCCGGGCAAAATACTTGTTACACAGAAATTCTTTAAATAAGAGTAAAAGAATGCCGAGTAATAGCCATAATTAATTAATTTGAACGAGCGAGCCGCCCGCACCGCCGCGGCGGCGCATCGGGACATATCTGCAAAATAAAGGAATCACGTCAGTTCTTGTTAAGCACTACTTTTCATTCGTTCTTTCGCGCTCTTTTTTCAACCAACGTTTTATGCTAAGGAGAATCAAATTTGCGTCTATATTATGAGTGGTAATAATAAATATTATTGTACTGTTACGTCGGGTTCCGTACGAGTACAGAGTAACATATATGTGTAGTCTTACAGACTTGACTCTCTTCAATCGTTGTCATTGATAAAACTTCAATTAACAAGCCGTTCAAAATGTAAGAGACAGCAGTGACAGAAGAGTCGGGTATACCTAAAAGAGTTAGGCAGTAAGCAATGTAGCTTCCAAGCTTATTTCGGTCCTCTGAGAAATATTTGCGATCCTTTATTGACAATAGGACTACACACAATAATGTCCCCGTTGATATTGCACATGTGTTTCTTACAGTACTCCTGCAATTCGTGTGCTCCAATCGTACCTTACGTAGAGACTAGTGCAAGCGCTGCATTTAATGCACCATGATTATTATTGGCTGGGCACCGTGCCAAGTGATTAACGATTACCAGCTATCTTTATCATGGCGGCTGTAGTTTTCATTACTGCGTGTGATTTATTTTAATTAACTTCTTGCTTATGCATGATTATACATATATCTATGTATCGGCTTAACATGGCATAACAACATTCTTGCATATGTAGGTACCTACTTAGGTACTTACATGCCGTTCTGAGTGAAACAGACCAAAGGCAATTCAGTTAAGGCAATTCTATTATGCATGTCGCAATAAGCGGACTCTTTAAGAAGGGACGCTTCGTTTTTCACTGTTCCCATAAACGATCGTTACTATTGTAAGTTGTGTGTTTTGGAAAGCGGTTTACATAACATGGTAGTGTGCAATTGACGGCAATTATAATGATTAACAAACAAGCCGACAGACACGCGAACCATAATTAACGAATGGCTAGTGAAATTTAGTGGTTTCACTATAAATTATTATTTATAGTGAAACCACGCGAATACCGTAACACCATCGCAACACCACTCTCTATGGAGCTGACGGGCCCGGGGCGGCGACTACATTGAAAACTGGCGTAACGCGATAATCACTCAGGCCTAATCGATTACCTTGCGAACGTTGAGTTTGTTCTTCACGGTGAAACGACACTACTTACATATTACTATCAGGTACGAATATTTTCTATCCTATTAACACGTCCAAGTTAACACAGTTACGATAAAGTGTACCGTTACAAAACAGTTCTACAAGGATAACAGATCTCTCTATTCCGTAGGGGACCTGCTCTGACGAAATAGTAGTAATAATTAATTCGCAGAAGGGTTATTCGTGCGATTAAGCAGCGCTATTGGCTTGGCCTATGACAAATGGACCGATTTCTACGCAACACAAATATTCCGCGAGTGTTTGTCAAACCAAACAGCCAGAGGCCTGCATGTAAAATTGTCGAAAGTAAGCATGTTTCTAGGTATTTACCTATATCCCAAAGCAGTTAAAAGATGTTTGGTGGCTTTAAGACAAACTGTGCTTTTGTTAAAGCTGTTTCATCACATAATTGTACAGGTAGGTACATTGCACGTAGTGTTCATAGGCACGTACAAACTACTAGACATTTTAAGCCAGTACTCGAAATTTCAAGTTAGAAAACTTCCAGATATTTAGAGAGTGGCCCGTGCGGAGCATGCCATTGAAGAGTGTGGTCATTGTAACCATGACCCTCCTGGGAAGGATAGCCAAAACCATATTCGGGACGTCATCAGGGCCTGGCGTCTTAGGTTATGGTGAGCGTAAGGCGGCCTTCCGGGTTTCAGAGGGTGAGATAAAATCATTCCCTCGCCACCCTCGAACGGCAGGATCCGCAGGGTGAGGAGAGAACTGCTGTTTTAAGTTCTCCGCAAGAATCTGTGATCCTTCCTCCATAACATCGTTTGCCATCGCTGTTGAGTAACGGACAGACGGGAACTTTGGCTCGGGTAAGGTGCCTGTTGAGATAGTGGAGCGACGTCTCGTTTTCGCCAGCCTGGTCGACTCTCGCCTCCCAGGTGCCTTCGCGGTGTTCCCGCATCTCCGTAGTTAATCTCTCCGCCACAGCATTTAGATTACGCTTGACCCGGGGACACCGGGTCTACGCCCAAATTCGTCGCAGTTCGCGTTTACGTTTAAGAAAGCGCTGGAAACCTTTAAGAAAGCGCTGGAGACTTTTAAGGACGCGCAGTGATTTTAACAAACTCTAGGTACCACCCAATAGCTTCCCTGATAGTGGCTACTGCCACTAACAAATCACTAGCCGCCGTGTTGATTCCCAGAGCCTGCAGAAAGAGCGCAGGCATCGACGGAGGTATTTGTGCGTATAGTGAATTCTGCTGGCTAGTCCTGGACTTCAGGACCTCGCCGCTGTTTATCTCTACTCGCCCTAGCTTCAGAGACAGCCGGCGCTGGAGGCGGGAGCGATGGTATAATTGTAGAAGTCGACGCAACCACTGCGGGGAGAGGCTTCTGTTTGAAAGTTACCTTTTTTATCGGTGTAGTCGGTTTGATTGGGGTAGAAATAGCTGAGGGCTTAGCCCGCGGCTGCTTCTCCCGTTTGCGAAACCGCGTAGACCGTCTCCTACATTTGCGCGCTTTCATACTGCACACATCAGTTTGCCATGAGATAGGGAATTCCGGGAGTACGTGCAGTCCCTGACGGGCCGGTGGTAGTTTGTCGAGGAGTGGGCCACCGCTTGGCAATGTACATGTAACAAGTAGATACCTGGTTCTTGGGCAAAGCTCGGGTAGGGGAACGGCGTCGCGGGACTGCGGTACGGGTGTTCGCGGAGCCGAACGCAGATGCTCGCAGAGTTCTTATAAACATCAGGCTCAAAAGTGGAGCTTATTGGGCCTTACTATTACGGAAGATCACTTACGCTAAGTTGGGTTAGGTTATCTTGTAGGGCCTACAAGTTCATTACTTTCTGCAGGAATAAGATGGCGAAACAAATGTTGCTTACAGCATGGAAAATTATTATGGCATTGAACGTTACAATGCCTCTCTACATATTCTCCTTATAAACACGTCACAGACAACGGAACTAATCCAAAAGTCTCTATTACAAGCGCATATCATCCATACTTAGCGCACCGTCACGTCTGAATGTGTCAGGTATCAATTTTATTCACACAGATAAATAGATTCGTGACTTATAAAAGACGAGATTTTTTACACTTAGTTCGGCGCTCGGCCGCGGGCTCGGAATTATCGTTTTTAAACTAGCACCAATCATGTGGTAATGTCTTTTAAATATGCTAAGGCGTTAGTTCATTACTCGCGGCGGCTTTGATCCGCGCCGAGATCGACCCATTGTTTTTACCGGTGTCGTTTTTGATAGCCGCTATCAAGAGACGTGCGGCCCAAATGTTGTACATGGATATTGTATTGGCTTCATTCATCTGCGATTAAGACATTATCGGCTGCAGAACTTGCGATGTTACTGCGTATGTGAAAACTTTCTGAAGGAATTTATTTTGCAGTGAAATAAATGATTAAGATTCGTTCGCGTATTCTATGTTTGAAATTTAAACAAGATAATTGAAGTGAAACTTCTTTATCGACATATGGGAGAAATCTTTTAGCAATTTTGAAAAAAATCGTCGCACTTTCCGTTCCGTAGAGTTTGAGGTTAGTTGCCGGTATGAATTTTTTATGATATTTAAATAAAATCTATTTAACTGAAGAAAAAATATTTAGTATCTAGTTTGTTCGTAAACTTAAACATAAGTGATCTTTTACACGTTCCGTATTGCTCAGCAATAGAAAACATTGGGCGGCCGCTAACAGCGCGGTCGCATGACGCGCGATGACGTGCACCTTACCCGGATTAGTCGCCGCCGGATCTGCGCAGGTTGCGATGTGTTTTCTGTTATTCCAGTCAAAATGAGGGAAAATTTATTATATAATCGATTACCAAATACTGCCTAGATGATGTTGTAATTCTGTTACGATAAAAATGCAAGGAGTTTATTGAGATAAAATATTGAATAAAATCTTCATATACCTCATAAACAACTGGTATATTCTGTGGCCGTAACTTTTATCAATTTGGCTTTTAATTGCTGTCATATATTTTTTAATTAATAGAAACTCCTAAAAAACCTATGTATGTTATTTTAACAATATTAATTTAAACTTACTCAGCGTTACGAATATAACCTAAAATAACCCTTATATAACGATAACAACTACACAGGTAGGTACACGAGCTGCTGCGGGTCCGTGTGGTTGACATTCAGAACAAGCGTTTGGTTCCCGCAGATTATACTTAGGTATATGTAGAGAAACTGCAACCTATTTGAAATACTGGTTAGGTTTTCAGGAATAAATTGAAAGAGAAACGGGATAGCTCAATAAAAAATGCCTGAAATTATTAAAAATTTAATGATACAAAAACTTTAATGATACAAATAAACAAATAAAACAAAAATTGGAAACCTTATCAAAGTTCCTATCAGACTAAAAAACTTCAAACACGTGATTTAACTCAGGGTGAAGGTAATTTAGAATACAGTATTCCAAATGTTATTCACCTTTTTTCTTTTTGAATTGATAACACTATTTCTTAGAAAATTTTAAATTTCTTATCATCGAAACAGTTTTACAGTCCTTAGTTCTCTAGGTAATCAATCATTTTTAAACAAAAC
>DWEE01000675.1:0-15927 GCA_018245755.1 Parelbella macleannani | reverse complement strand
GTTGCAAGCGCGACGGCCGATCGGGAGGTCCTGGGTTCAAATTCCGGGTCGGGTACTATTGAATTATTCTAATGTGTAATTTCTATTAGTGACTCAGAGTCTGGATCTGTGCCCGGTGTATGGCAATAGGCTCGCCACCTATTCCATGGTTCATAAGCGGTAGAACATGGGAGTGTAATACACTCCTCTGCCCACCTCTTCGGGGATTACAGGCGTGATGTTACGTTCTATTTCAGCAATCATATTCACCACTGGACTGACAATCTAATTCTAAAAGAAAAAACAAAACTAAATACACAGCACAATGATTTTAAACGCTAACCCTCTTTTCTCTACTGTTACTCGTACATATTTCCTTTAATATCGAACGCTGTCATAAGGGTGGATATAAGGATGCTTGTTCAAAGAATTTGTACGAGAAATGTGTGTATATTTCATGACGTACAGACGTTGAGAGCTTTGGATTTTTCATGCACACGAGACATGTCGTCACGTGCTGCCTGAAAATCTTCATCTACATGATGAAATGCACAGACAGAAAATATGATACGTGTACAGTTGTAAACGTACAAAAAATAGTAATAAAAACAAGATATGGAGTTGTTTATACAAAAAAAAATAATAAACTAATAAATTAACTCAAATACTCAAGTACTTAGTTGATTAAGAAAAACCATACACAATATTTGTTTACGCCTTTTTACATGGAACATTCGCCATATTGCAAATGGATAAACGTCTACCATAGATATATTATCCTGTATCGCACTCGCTTTTTCGTAGCTACCGTTTCTGTAATTAAGAATAATTATTATTTATTGTATTTTATGGAGACAACACTATCCATGTCTATTGTATGGATAATATATTGTACAGACAACATCAGGTATAGACAACTTGTTGTAGGTACTGACTATATGTCTGAATAACATCAAAGAGTATCCTCTACAAACATTTACTCTGTGTTAGAGTTCTAGGACACAATGTGTTTGTAATTAGTAGTATATAATATAAGTAGTACAGTACAGCGTAGGTAAGCAATGTGTTATTTAACGAATTTATTTCGAGCTTTCTTTACTCCTTTACAGAGTCTTTAACTATGTCAAAAGTCACATGGCTCCGTCCGCGCAAAATTTCTTAAAACTGGCACAAACATCCCTCTTCACATATTAATATATAAAGCTGAAAGAAAGACAATTGGAATTCATATACCTAAAGTTTGAAGCGCGTTCACTTGACATACATAACTTCACTAATGTCTTTTGTTATACGCTATTATTCTGAGAAGACTGTCGCGCTACCGTGCCTTGTTTTGCATACTCTATGGAGCTCATTATATGTAGAGCTGTACGTTTTGTAACGTTGTGACTGTTACTTTGTTTGTTATTGTGGTATTGACTGCCTCGTTGATCGAGTGATTGCAAGCGCGACTGCCGATCGGGAGGTCCTGGGTTCAAATCCCGCTATCTAAATTCGTTATATCATATTCTGTGTTAAGTTATATCTCCGTTTTGTTGCAGAGATCACGTTCGCCCAGCAGTTCAACGCAGAGACAGCTGGATGAAGCTGATCTCTTTATGGATCTCATTAAGGATGTCGCGAATGAACTCGACATCGACGTACTCTGTCATAAGGTAAGCATATTGATAATAAAAATATATGTCACACAATAATATACCGTAAAATTAATAACCCGTTTAAATAATAGCTAAAACTAGGCAAAGGACTTATATCATGATAATCAAAAGAACCTGGAATACTGGGACATCAAATATTTTTATGATTTTAAAAACAGAAAATTGTAGTGGCATCGAGATTTATACAAATATGGTCTTACCATTTGGTCAATCTTTTCATTAAAAACGTGGTATAAAAAAATTTATAACCATGCATTTGATTTTTTCTAATTATCTCTTGATTTTACTTTTACATATCATTACGTCATTACCAGATAACAGCAACAAATTGCAAAAACACCGCTAGGTCGACAAGAGATCTCATAATTATCCATTATTATCGTTCAACTGTTGCACCCGAGTCTCCTCTCATAGTACGGAGGGTGAAAGCGTCTGCCACGCTGGACAAAAGTGGCCAGGTTCGTTGGCTTGAGAACGTATTATTTGAAAATTCTAAGGTATGCTACATTTCTCAAGAGGTTTTCTTTCGCCGTTATATCGAGTATTAGCTTAGGAGAGACCGTCTTTTCTCATAATTTTCTCTTCATTCAGAAAAAGAGTGACATGCACGAAGTAGTTGAGTTCTCATTTCATTACTTTGCCGCAAAGAATACAAGACGTATGTATACAGTTGCAGATATTTCAATTACGTCTAAATATCAGCACCCAACATTTGTCACTAAACATATGTACCGTTATTATAATGCGTAGAAACCTTTAACGTGTCCTTGTCTCTGTATTTTAGGTAAAAGAAATACAAAAGAGGTAAGGAATAGTCGTAGATAATACCTAAATGTCTTCTTATTTAAGATAAAAAAGTTCGATCCTTTGGTCCCTTGCTTTTTGCACCTTACATTACACCTCAAGAATTCATTGAGCCGGCAAAGTCTCTAAAGAGCGATCCCAAGTGTGGAATTGAAAAGGCAAAAAGGGTAAAATCGCAAAAAAGTTTTGGGCCGAGTCCAACACTTTAAGCCAGAAGTTATGGTTAACTCAGGAAATTCGTTACAAGCATCACCAAGAAACAAGCCCATTGTCATCTTTTTTTTAACAACTCTTATTTGTGCAATTGGAATGATAATCTTTAGAGAAATATTTCAAAATTCAATTACATTTGCCGCTCTGCCCATAGTTTTGGCAGTTTAGTTTTTTTAATTGCATCGTTCTCGCATTTTGAAGAAATCACATCTAGTGTATACTTTTAAATAGAAATTGTATTAGTCGTATAATATACAAGTGTATATATCAAAATATTATTATCATCTGCCCTTCACCGTCCACTGCCGGACATAGACCTCTCCAATAGCACGCCACTGGGCTCGATCTTCAACTCTTCGCATCCAACCGCTACCACCCACATAAAAATATACATGCATACACAAAATACGTACATTTCCAATTGGCAGCATAAAACGTAATATCCGATCTGGAATTGCTAATTTACCCTTTCGTAATCCGAACTGAAATGACAAATATTCTCGTAATTGTAACATTGGATTAGCTGTTTCGTAGGATTTCTGTATTTGAAAATAATGAATTGTTTGAAAATGTACATTAGATATGTATCACATTTACTGAAGCCTATTCTTGACTCGCTGTCACAACAAGCCGTTTACGGAGTAGGCAGACTGAGGGTCAACGGTCTCTATCGTTACATACCTGATGTGCTTCTTCCAGAGCTATCACTCTCTTTATAAACTCACGTAGTCAAAAAATATTATAGGTACATAATTTTTGAAGATATAAAATATTTTGTATGACGCTGTTAATGTATCATTATCAGCCTATTCCCGTCCACTTCTGAACATAGTTATCTCCAATGGCACGCCACTGAGCTCGATCTTCAGCTCTTCGCATCCAATGACTGCCAGTCATCCTGCGTATATCGTCACGCCACCTAGCTGTAGGGGGTCCTACGCTACGTTTAACGAGTTTCAAGTACTAATTTGATTCTCTCAATTTCAAATGCATTCACACCCATTTTTCTTTTATTTATATTTTGTCTTATTTACATACATATTAGTTTGTTCAATTTAGCTTAACCTTCCATATCTTTCTTCAATTACGTTGTGAAATGGAACGTTGATCAATTACGAATTTAAACTTGGAAATAAAATAATAAACAATAAATCCCAAAATTGAACTAATTTTGCCGCCATTCCAAACGAAAACATCTACGTGTACACGTACGTAAAACTTGATTTACGAGGGTCAGGTAATTAAACTCTACTTTATGAGGTGCTTCGTACAAGAGGAAACGAGGCTTTTGTGTTAAACGCGTGTAAAAGTTGACGCTCACGTTGAAAACATCAAGTCGATACCCTACTAATAATTATAAATGCGATATTAAAATTCTCTCGTATATTACACTTTTGCGAATAAATAACATAACCGATTCGTTTGTTAAATATTGAAATAGTTTCAACTGCAATTTACCTGAGTTTTGTCGTTTTTTTCTGTTTTTTTTTGTTTTAATTTCCGGCCTGTTTTGCCTTTAATAAAAAAAATAATTTTCTCGAAGGAATAATTTATTCATGAATTGTCCATAGTAATGAATGAACCATTAAGAGTGTTGCTAAAAACTGTGAAATTATAAAACGAATGGTAATCCCAATACCATCAAGTGGCCAATTTTTTGTCGTTGTAACAGTCCTATGGGAAAAAGTCCTGTGCGAAAAACAGTAAAAGGCGCTGTACGTTAGATACGGATTTATCCAGCATCTAACGGATAAGTAACAACGCTAATCGTAGCAGAAAAGCTGCTTCAAAGCAATTTACGATTGTTGATCCAACTACAGTTTACGAGGCGCTTGTAACCGGGAGAAACGGGAATAGTCTCTTTAATTACATTGCGGAGTGGCGAACGAATGTGTGGCGCACTTAAAGTTAAATAATTGAGTTTGACGACGTATGTACATATGTATCCAGTTGTTGTATACTCATTGCTACCCCAACTATGTACATGGATCATTTTCGATCGACGTTCTATCATTAACATCGTCATAGTCATCCTCAAACTCCCGTCGTGTCTAAGTAGTACTCGTAGTGTTTTCTGAAAGAACTATTATATTGCTCGTATGACACAATTGAAGCACGTGATTGGGCTCCATTCTGTCGCCTAGATTATTTTATATTATTCTTAATTAGTACGATTCAATAATGACCACATTTAGTACCCCATTCAATTATGAGAGAAGATCAATAGACCTACATATATCAAACTCGATGTCAATACTTTCAATAAAGATATTAATAAGATATAATAAGATATTAATATATGAATAAATTATCATTATTGAAAATTCCATAGTAGTGTTATGGGGTCGTAGTTAGAAACCAATTCTTTTGACTGTATATTATAATTATGAATTACGTAATTTTAATACTGACTGATTTATACGAATGTGCTAGAGGGCGTCGTTGCGAATTAAATAGTTCTCTTCCAAGCGAGATTTTACGCAATCTCTCCGGCTTTTATACGTTCAATAGATGGATTTTCGTAGTAATAAATTTGAAAATGCTTGCCGGAATAAAATATAAATGAAACATCCGTTAATATTTTTACGTTTTTTAATATTATAGGAACAGAATGTAAGGAAAGGTCTGCGATAATAAGTAATTGGATGTACATACGTTATATTTGATATATGTAATTCAAGACGAGAATCTAAATATCTTTACTATCTGCGTTTCTTATCAATATCAATTTCTACTTCCCTTTTCTCTATCTTCCTAATTAATGAAACGATAAATTTGTTTGAATCCTGTGTACATACCTATATGCTTTTGTCAATTATTTAACCTATAATTTGTTATTTTATATTAAGTATAACTTATATATACCTGTATACCCCGAAAAGTTAAGCAAAGCAGTATAATACACTCCCATGATTCATCTATTCTGTTCCGAGTTCCGCCGTGGAATAAGAGGAGAGACTATTGCCATACAACGAGCACAAATCCAGACTCCGTTTTACTACTGGAAATTTCAAACTAGCCATAATGAGCCATAACATTTTGTATAGCATAATATTATATTATAACATTATAATTATACGTTTGTTCACAGATCCTTGTGAACGTGTGTCTGCTAACGTCTGCGGATCGAGGGAGCTTGTTCTTAGCGAAGGGGACACCGCCTAACAGATATCTGCAGGCCAAGCTGTTTGATGTTACCCGGGACACAGGTATACATATACTCGTATTGCTCTTTTAGCAGTTATCGATACCAGTTCCAGGTTCAAATATAGGGCTAAGTATAAGAATCAAGAACGCACAATTATAATCAAACGGGCAACAGTCGCGAAAAGCCGCAACGAGGCCTGCATTACTCTGTTGCAGTTTAAGACCGTTGATATAGGTACTCTCAAATCATAAGACACTATATCATATACCACTAGTCTAGAAGCTCAAATGCAAATAATTTCGTATAACATCGTAACCTGACTGCCTCATTCGTCGAATGGTTGCAAGCGCGACTGTCGATCGGGAGGTCCTGGTTTCAAATCCCGGGTCGGGTACGATTGGATTTTTCTAATTTAGAATTTCTAGTAGTGACTCGGAGTTGGTGGGGTGTATTATACTCTTCTGTCAACCTCTTCAGGGATTACAGGCGCGATGTTATGTTTTAACTTTATAAACTCTTTTTATATTGTATATAACTAGTGTTGAGTTACAACGACCACTTTGCAACGACCCGCACGGTTGTTCGCTACCAATATATACGAGTACTATAAAAAAGATGATATCTCAAAATATTCTTAGATTTACATACATTTTATTAGTATTGCAAAACATCTTGCTTCAACCACTTGTATCAAGAGGGCGCGTACTGCTTCAGAATTCAATATAGGAATTTTGTAACAATACTAGCTGTGTGTGTGTGTCTGTGTTTCTGTGTGTGTCTCTGCGTGGGTGCGTGTATGTATAATGTTTCACCGCTTATTTAAAAAAGTCATTAATAGATAGTTTACAGTACTTCAGCACAGCAAAGCCTTTATTATGGCTTACTCGTATTTAGAACAGTAAGAACCAATATTTTTGTACTGCCTTGCATCGTATTATATTGCCGGCGCACGCAAATAAAGTCTTTCGGTAGCCCTCTTTCTTTCGACATACTTCACAATTATCAATATTTGATGCTAGCTAAGAATTTTAGAACCATTCTGGGTAGCCTATAGTATTTCTCAAGATTCTGACTACAATATTCTCCATTAGTTATGTCTATAAGTATCGGTGGTCACTCGCGATAAGGGAAACCGTCTGGATATTGAACAGGTTAAATTTTTAAACATTTACATGTATACGATTTATATCTGATGTGATAAATAACACGATTATCATTAGAGGAAAAATTTGTTCCAGTCCTCCCCCAATGGGTACCTACACCCGTCCGTGGGACGTTATTAATCGAAATAATAATCTCAGGTCCTTATATAAATGTTGCGTGGGGTCTAAATCTATGAGCGGTTCTATGCCGATTTGATGGCATATTGTGCCAACCATTGTTTGTTATATGGCATACATTAACAGCACTCTCAATAGCCTCATTAAAATATTACTACGCATAATGTTTCCGACAACGCTATTGTGTGTTTGATTGATTCTACTTGATTGTAATTCTGTTATTGTTACACCTCACCATTAAAAGAATGGAGCATCCATCGGGGCGGTTATGGAAGCGCTTACAGTTTTGAAGCGCTCGCACACAGTTTAGTATATGTGTAGTTAGGCAACAGTTCTTTTTCCT
This sequence comes from Parelbella macleannani, assembly GCA_018245755.1. Lineage (NCBI taxonomy): Eukaryota > Metazoa > Arthropoda > Insecta > Lepidoptera > Hesperiidae > Parelbella > Parelbella macleannani. Next base: position 8,502 of record DWEE01000675.1, on the reverse strand, counting down.
TGTTATTTTTCTCGCAACACCACGTAACACCGTGCGTGTAAGCCCCGAAAGAATAGGCAGAGGAGTGTAGTACATTCCCTCGTTTCATCAGTTATGTTTAAGTCCCATGGAATAGGTGGTGAGTATATTGCCATACACCGGGCTCTGATCCAGACTCCGAGTCTCTACTAGAAATTATAAATAAGAAAAATCCAATAGCACCAGCCCCAGGATTTGAAACCAGGACCTCCCGAACGGCAGTCGCGCTTGCAACCATCGACCAACGAGGCAGTCAATTTAATCGAAATCGGTTGAATTGTAATTTGTGAATGCTTGTAGCACAAATAAAAACTACGTTAAGAAAACGTATATTTAAATTATGTATAGTATAATTCTGTTTTGGAGAGCACGCATCGATGCTTATATATATTTAGTCAGTAACAAAATAAAATCCTTTGAGATCTTTCTGTTCACTGCTTTATAGGTCAGATGCATTTTTGTATCAAAATTGATACCAAAACCCATTTCCCGGCATTAATATTTCATACCGGCTTCCGGGCTGAGAGCAACTATCGCAGAGATTTGCTGGAAAGCTTTTCAAAGCTCTGTACTTCTTCCTACCGACTTCCGCTTACGTCGTGCCTTAGATATGAGACTTAACTTCTGATCTTTCCGACGGAAACTGAAACTTCATTGATATAGAAGACATGAGAAAGATTGTCATTATGCTTGTTTAATACAATATTTTATGCTTTTTTTGTTTTCTTCGGCAGTTTCCTTCCCGAAACATAATAAATATAAATGTATAGGTTATATAAATATATATATGTATGTATGTATAGGTTCAATCAATATAAATAGATTGAAACAATCTTCAACAATTACTTGGTTACGTGAATTTCGTGATAGATCCATAAGTTCACAACTTCAAGGGCTATATTTCCAACGATCAAGGGTATTTCTTGTCTATTTATAGACACCCCAAGGAAACTTCGCCCGGTTGCTAAACATGAATGATGGATTATGTCATTCGATAAGTATGCAGATGATATTGTCACGTCTAATGCAATGTACGCTTTTATCCACCTATCTCCTCTTAGTTGAGATTAAATTGGGTTGGCAATATATACTAGACTTAATAAGCAGCTAATATATTTTTTATCTCTGCAGATTTTCTACTTATTACCATTGGCATACGAGTGTTGGCTCTGAAAGACATGATTCTTGATATTGAACTGAGACGTATTCTGCTGAGTTTAATACTCCCGTGATGCAATATGTTTTTATTTACGTTTTATTCTTCATTTGGCGTCTTTACTTATGTACTGACTTCAATACATAAAAAGTCGCTAATAAAACCTGGACACTAGAGTAATGCAATAAGTCATTTTCGCTTCAAAGTTTATGAAAAGTTTCTTTCTTTAACTTCTAGTTCGCTATAACAATATGAAATTATTTAGCGTTATAGCAAAGGATATATATATATTCCAACATAGCTAAATTAACCAATGAATTGACCCTACTTTTTTAATATTTTTGGTGCTAGGACTTCACATCTCAAAATTACTGGCTACTTGTTTATAATCGAATCGAGTCACATTAACCTATTGACACATGTCATAACTGTTACCTATTATATGTTCGATATGTCGACATAAAGCTCTCCCAACCTAAGGTTTGACCCTTACATAAATGAGCTGCTAGTCGACCGTCGGAACTAGTGCCAATTAACTAATAATGTTCAACTTCGATTCTGATACATATTTCACGTAATCCTGACCATCAACTTTCAGAGAAGGAAATAGCGCGATTATGGTCAAGCATAAAACTAGAGCACACTTGTATTGATGACGCTTTTTTTGGGAGATAATCAGATATTCATAAAATCCACATAGCTCACTTGGTGACATTGTAAAATACTATTACGAACATTTTTGACAAGTTTGTTTTCCATTAACATACACCCCCTTGTTTATCAAAAAGACATGATTTATCGTTACACGAGGCTATTAATTCAGCATTTTTCCAAGCTTCATGGAAATTGTTTTCGTGTTTTCTTTCCCGCTAATTAGGGAAACACAGTCAGTGTATATCACTGTTATGTATGGACTGTGGCTACGAAAACAAGTTTGTTTGGGAATTGTTGAAGGGCTATTTAAGAATAGAATGTTGATATCGTTCATTGAGGGATACGTAAAATTAAACTGTGACCTATATTGACAGTGTGCATTGAATGATTCGTAAAATGAAACTGTAGGATTAAACTACATACTCGTATGTAGATACAAAAAAATATACGCTTGTTTTAGTATTGGATGAAAACACAAAAGAATGATTTCATTTAAACCGTTCATTGGCAATTTTTTTAACGTAAAAAAAGTAACATTCTCCGAAGGGGTAGGCAGAAGAGTATTCTCTCACGTTTACCAGTTACATTTACGTCCCATGGAATAGTTGGTGAGCCTATTGCCATACACCGGACATGAATCCAGAGTCCAAGTCACTACTAGAAATTCTAAATTAGAAAAATCCAATAGCATCCGAGCCGGGATTTGAACGAAGGACCTCCCGATCGGCAGTCGACTTACAACCAGTCGAGCAACGAGGCAATCTTTATAGTTACATTAAACCAAGATTATACGTGACTTTCAAACAATTCGCTATTTTAGTTTGGTAATGGGTTTCAGAGGATCAGTAATATAAGTGGGTGATAAGGTGTTGACAGATCACGTACCGCCGTGTTCCGAGAACTATATCTAATACAGTTCGGTCTGTTATTTTATATCTCGCTATAAAACTGTAAGCTGACGTTTTCCGCGAAGTGTACACTTGTATTTACCGCGAATATTCATGCGCAGCAATACACTATCCCACATTTTTATCTATGAATATATTATTGTACTTTACAATATCTGATAAAGGAAACGATTAGGGTCTGCGCTGGGCTTTGTGCTTCGTTCGACCCTTACATTCGTTTATAGCGTTTGTTCGGAAATACAGCCGCTGTACAATATACAGACTTTTATACAGTTATTTGAGTTACAATTATTAAGGTTTATTTTTTTTCCACTTATTATTCCCACCGCAAAGTTGTAGATTTCCACGTATCTAAGATTTCTACTTATATCCTTTTCAGAGATCATTTCCGTCTTATGAACCATGTCGTTTTTCACCTACTGGTTCCAACAATTTCAGACGATATTAAATATTCCGAGAAATCACTTATCTATTCGCCCTGCAATGTGTCACAGGCGTCAATAGTATGGCAGAGGGGTGCTGGGGTTACTAAATCTAAGACAAATGCCCCTATAGCATCTTCCCCATGTGCCCGAATAACTATAACAAAAGAATTTATTAAAGCAACATATAATAACATTAGATAGCTTCGTGGTATTCCAAGAGCTTTAAATATACATATTTATGTCCAAATGTCACACATGGAATATTTCCTGGTGAACGTAATCGATTAAAATGAAAGGATAGGTATATCTCTAATAGAACGTCAGCAATAGACTGAGTTAGTAACATCATCATATCATAGTCACCGATTATGACGTTATCATCGTCATCACATCATCAGTTCACCAACTAGACGGAATCTGCGCTATTGTGACCAGACGGCAACTTAGATACGGACATTTGTAAATATATTCTTATGTACATAGATGACTTTACACCCAGACAAAACAAATACTCCGCTTCAATACACAAGTATTTGTTAAGGCTGGTAATCAAACCCTCAACCGCCCGCGCCGGCTCGGCAGCTCAACTCAGCAAGTCAGTAACCACTGAACGAACAAACTAGTCTAAACAATAATATCGAAAGATGACCAAACCCTAAACAACATTTTCACTATAAATATTATGTATTCCACAAGTACATAACGGTGTAAATAGGTTGTAGTTGGTAATATGTTTTTATAAAATATTGTCTGCTTTGTTTCTATAAAGTATTGACTGCTTCGTTAATTGAGAAGTAACAAGCGCGACTGCTGATCCCGAAGAGAACCTGGGTTCGATTGCTGGGTCGGGTACTATTAGAATTCTCTAACTTAGTTTTCTAGTTGGTAATTCTAGTAGTGGTTCGGAGTCTGGATTAGTGCATTGAGGATATGTATATATTACACATACGTAACTGGTGTAACGTGAGAGTATACTAAACTCCTCTCCAGAGCGCTTCCGGGATAACAGGCGAGACGTTACGTTTTGCCTAATGTGTAAAGAACGGAAAGGTGTACAACTAAGCAAGCCCTAGTCACAAATTATCTTGCTTTTGTTCAAAATACATGTATAGAAAAAAAATGCGTTAGAATTCTTCTGGAAGTGAGTGCTCTGTGGCCAATTATATGCAAATGGGGGTGGACGAAGAGATGAGGCGGGAAATTTGGCGCCTTATAAACTGGAATATACGAGTATATACATAAGAAAATACTCTCTTATGCCCACGAACTCCACTGAGATAAGGAATATATTGTGAATGAGATAAAGCACTGTCGCTATATTTCTTATATATCTCTTCCTATAATATTTATCAAGAAGTAATTATGTTTTCCTGGTGGAGATGTTGAGTGGCTGGATGGGACCTGCGGAGGATCGAGTGCTGTCGCACGAAATCTACCCGACCAATTTGAAGCCACGTTTTCAATACGATTTACCAATTTGTAGGTAACTGAAGAGGAAGTAAATTTAGTAAATTGTATTCCTTTGTGCAATTCCTATGAAAGGAATTCTTAGTTTTTAAGGGTACAGAATTTTCAAAGTTGCATCTGCGAAAGCAACCTCCACTGCTCCCATTTTGATCCGTACTCAGATAATAGGTAAACATGAGGCATTCCAATTTAGTCCAGAACCTAGTTAAATATACTATCTCGAACCTCCACACTCGTACTCCATTTCATGTTAATTCAATCAATATCTTACTTTTGTGACGTTTTCCTTATATTGAAATGATTCATACCGACTCGACTGCTACATACGTAATAAAAATGCTCACCCTTACGCATCCTCAATACATTACGTACAGATGTGTCCTATCCACAGTACGCTGGCTTCATTGCCTTCTACAAGACAGATTACTCGCAGACTCTCGTACTGCGGACTACTGCGGACTATTTCAGATGTTGTACATATTTTATACCACTATAGCAGTAGATTACATTGATAAAGTACATATTAACATTGATAGGATGTTTAATAACATTTGTATGTCGAAACTCTAAATATAAAAAATCTCCTGTGTTGTATTTATTCAATTTTCATTTGAAAAAAAATTCTCGTAGTTGTTATTATATAAAAAGTTTTGTCTTTTTGTCGCTCTGTGCATTAATTACTGCATCATGCGAAAAGTACTCGATAGATTTGAATAAAAAAAAATTATAATGTCATCTACGGACTAGGGAAAAATCTAATCCTGGCAAATATATTAAAGTCTTGTTCTTGTAATTAATTTAGAGATTTGGATAGACACTTTTGTATATTTTAAGATTGTCAGAAACAGTATGTCAAAGACGATGGTGCTGCCATCCAACTGCATAATGCTGCAATCTATTCAAAAATGACGGCGCATCTGATCATAATGAAGAACACACAATCTCGAAGCGTAATAGACTACCATTTCAACAAAAAATAATTTTTACTATTCTAAAGTTACATGGGAAGCTTTAATGAAAACTAAGTAGCTTTAAAACCATTAACCTTTGGTATGGATTTATTTTACGAATACCAACTTTGCTATACTTACTTCTTTACTGCCCTGTTCTCTCAGATTTGTTATTGTTATTTTCCACACTTAATATGCCGTAGTGCGTCTCTATTTATTTGTTTTATTATTTATTTCCAGAGCTCTACGACGCACTCCGGACGGCGCGGACCCAGGAGATACGGATACCGTTTGGCGTTGGCGTCGCAGGTCTCGCCGCGCAAACCAAGCATCCAATCAACATCAAGAACGCATATGCTGATCCCAGGTTTGCTTCCGTTAATATATCAGATCATGCATTGAGGATTATAAAATACGTCATTTGTATATCGACAAATGTCTTAAATCATAATGCAAACATGTGTTATTATCCACACACTATGCCTATTGTTCATAATTTAATTAGCATTTGTTTAACAACGAACGAAAATAATCTTATAACGTGAAACAAACTTAATATCTAATAACATTTTCTATCAATCAACTTAAGGTTATAGTTAACACTATGTATGCAAAATAAAGAAATTTTAGTTTAAATTTAAATATGTACGAAATTAAATATGTATATGCTATAAATTGAACATAATATGTATAAAAATTGTAATATATTACAGAAATATAAGATTTTCTTTAATGTACCTATTTAAATAAAAAAGAATTGGTGCTAAATATAATATAGTATAATTAATAAATAAGTTTTAAGATACACGACTATGGCATGCAATCAGGGAGAATTGCTCTTGTAACTGAAAAAAATATCTGTTTACAAACAAGTTCTATTGAAAAACATAGCAAATTTCGAATTTGGACCCCGAAATCTATCTATACATAAATGCGTGAGGAGAAAGCGTAAACCGTTAATATTTTTTTCGGAACAGCTCGACTAGTTTCAACCCTTTCTGAAGTTCTTTATGACATCACGCAGACCACAGCGAAATTGCCGCTACGTGTGTCCCATTATTAATCACATGCGAACACTGTTTTCAGATTCAACAGTGAAATCGACGCGAGAACGGGATACAAAACCGAATTAATACTGTGCATGCCTATTTGCAATTACGAGGGAGATGTTGTCGGCGTAGCGCAAATTATAAACAAAACAGATGGTAAGGATATGTGTGCACATGTACTTATGTATTAATATTGCGAAGTACAATTCCAACAGGATTGCAATGTACATCTCCAACTTGCCAGCTTTATATGGGCGGTAATCTCTTTGCGTACTGATTGCTTCCGGTCATGATGACCCGCCGAAATAACCTTACAGTATTCGGATATTACCATATAGTCGAACGAGCTGGGGAGCGGGCCCCCAAATAATTAGTGGCTTTTGTTGCCCACAAGTTTGTGGGATCTCTTCCAAATATGTTGCAGACCCTTCAGCTTAATACTCTTACTTAAGTAATCGGCTTAAGCAATTTGCTTAAGTAATTAGTTATAGCGTCATTTTGTGTATAGGTATCTATTTCGACTTGAATTGTCTTTTGACATATTTGCCTTTGAATGCAATTAACTTATAAATTATTGTTAGAAAATTTGTATACTTATATATTTTTAATTTATTGGTTGGTAAATGTATTTTTGCGTCTTTGGTAGAAACAGCGTTGTGAATCTGGATCGATTAAAATTTCCAAAATCTTTAAGTTCCTAAAATATTACCTCTGAATGTACACGAAGTAAGCCATAATAGATTTTTTTATTTTACTCACCACGAATACTTGTTTATCAGTTTTATGAATTTATTTCTCTCCCAGGATCGAAAGAGTTCTCCATTCGGGATGTGGAAGTATTCCGACGGTACCTCACCTTCTGCGGCATCGGTATTCAAAACGCCCAACTCTTCGAATCGTCAGTACTGGAATACAAGAGGAACCAGATTCTCTTGGCTCTGGCTAGAAGTATCTTTGAGGAACAAAGCAATTTAGAATGCTTGGTGACGAAGATAATGACTGAAGCCAGAGAACTCCTGAAGTGTGAAAGATGTGCCGTTTTCATTTTAGATACAGATCATTGTGAATCGGTAATTAATATTCTTTCGATTAATACCGTTATAATTGTTAAGTCAGATAATTTTGTTTAAAATATTTTCAATATTTTGCTATTCATATGACAAAGGAATGATAATGCAATTAAGTTTCTAAATTGAATCTAATTTGTAATATATTAAAGATAACATTGTAAACCAATTTTTAATCTCACCGATCTCGTAAGTTTAAATTGAGAAATCACAGAGCAGATTTTTCCAACTTCCAAATCAACAATTTTTTATAATTCCAGAGCCATTTGGAACGTATAGTCCAACGGCCTGGAGGTCGTCGGAATGAGATTCCAGCTCTACCACCGCCTGCTCCGACTCGCTTCCACACCTTCTTCGAATTGGGAGCCCACCATTCAAAAACCATTCTTACACCACGGCATGATCATCGCTCGACTTTAGCGTGCATTGCATTAGCGGTGAGTGATTGATTTGATTATGCAATAATTTTTTTTCTTTATTTTAAAAAGGTTTTAAGTAACGTACCGTCACGCTTGTAATCCTCTAAAAGCTAGTACCCTCCCATGTTTCATCACATAAGTTTACCTTCCACCATGGAATAGGGGTTGAGCCTATTGCCATACACTGGGCACAGATAAAAATAGGCATATTTTATGTTTTATGTCAAATTCGAAGAATAAAATAGCAACTTTAAAGCGAAGAGGTATTAAAATACTGAAAAAGTATTTTAGTCGAATTTTACATAGTATGAAGCTTTATTTTAATACTGAAACAGTTACTACTTTAAAAGGTATAATATTCAAAGGAGACTTCTACTGAACCGAGATAT
>DWEE01000674.1:0-15931 GCA_018245755.1 Parelbella macleannani | reverse complement strand
TAAACCATTTTTACGAAGGTTTTAAGCGGCTATACAGCGTTGCGTTACAATCCTTACCGATATAATTAATACAAATGAATGCACGAGTCAGTAACAGAGAGCGAAGCGGTATAAGTGCCAACGTATACTTGGTAAAACAACTTTGTACGTCAACTACGTGTCCTAATCCACAATTCAAAGGTCTTGTGATGAAATAATCCACCCTCTCATCCGTCCTCGCTAGCCACCAGAGCGCCTCGCTCGGACAGCTCGTCGCGTACGTTCCATGCTAATCGTTTTCCTTCGTGCGCACGCGCGTCTGTTTTATTAATGAGACCGTCTCAAGTCTCTTCCTGATAGCGCCGATATCGTCAATGTGTGAGCCCCGTTAATTACGTCACGGGCGTATTCTTAGCACCACAATGCCTTAGTACCTCTATAAGCAAGACTAATATTCTCGTGGAAAGAATATACAGGAGCGTGCTCGGAGGTACATATATACATGTATATTTAGAACAAGTGGGCACGAAAAGCGTCGCGGTAACCTACATACATAGATACTCAATCTTCGATCACTTGCGTCAGTAACGGTGCTAGAGTTTTTGTCGGGGGGCGGCGACGGCCTCGCGACATTCACAGTTAGGTCGCCCAGCGCGAGCGGCTGTCCGTCTCCGGCCAGTGCGGCGGGTTAGGTTAACTTACATAGGTTAACTTCGCTGTATTTCAGTCATCAAATTAAATACTTTTCACTGTACAGACAAGCAGTAAACAGTCACCAGTTTATTATGACTAAAGCGTACCTTAGAATATGGACCCGCTATTCCTACAGTTGAATAAGACATGGTTTCTATGGACAAGATACTAACGTATTTATCAGACTTCTTTTTATGTTATTTTACCGACTACACGACATGTTTGTAAGAGAAATACTCGTTTCATCGCAATAAAATATTTGTAGACTAACAATTAATAAACCTAAGAAACCTAAACAGGAACGTATAAAGAGTACAGTCGGCGAAAAGGTCCTCAGGGGAAGTGTCAGGTAGCAAACGGCCAGTCAGCAATTAGCTCGCCAAAGTGAATCACCGCCCGCGCCCGGCTGACATCACGCAGGAAGCGATCAGACAAGACATCTGCAGGTGTTGCACGCTACCATGTGTTAAACGGTTATAGTTCAATGCAAACATGTTCAGTTTTTGTTTGAATATAAGGAAATATAACGCACTTAGATGTAAATCCGGGGAAGTTTTTCTACGCGTCACTTTTAATAATCGAAATGTTTTATTTTAATCATATCCGGATATTCTACGACAAGCAGTGGAAGTCTCCGCTGTACTGGAAAAACACGCCGCGCATTTCATACGTAAAAATATTTAAAAAAAATAACATCACGCCTGTAATGCCCAAATAGGTAGGCAGAGGAGTGTAGTATTATTACATACAATCACTTTTATTTTTCAAAATAACTACAATTGTAGTTGGATCGAGCTGATTGCAAATCTTACAGTAAGAGCTCTTGTAAGGACTGTGGTTAGACTTAAAGATAAATATAATAAATAAGTAAGGGTAATAGGTAAGTTCGCGCACTGGCGACAATTCGGAAGTCTGCGCGGCGACCGTGAGCACTAGCGCGACGCGGACAGCGCACGCTCCGGACAATTATAACGCAAGTAAAGCCTCAACAGTATAAAATATAAAGTAGTAAAATGTAAGGATGAAGTTGGCCAACAACCTATTTCTGGTGCTGGAGCCAAAATCGAGCTCTCGTCAAATGCGGGTTGGCAGAATTCACACGCCTTTGAGCATTTTTTTAAGGTGTGCGGGTTTCCTCACAAGCAGTTCCTTCTCCGTTATAGCAAGTTATATTTAATCTGAAAATGTACAAATTTGCGATACCTATGATACGATTTACTTATTAATTTTGTAAAGAGGTGCGCACCAGGACTTGAATCCGGGTCACCGGCATGAGACGCTACCATTCGCATATATCTTACAAACGTAAGTTTGTCGGTAACCGACGTGCTACTGATAATATTCCATCACCGACCGACACCAAGCGACCAATGCCTATTATATTCACTTAGATAGGGACATCCGTTACGTGATTACAATTTGAGGAAAAATAACAAGAACAATTTATAACAATTTTATCAAGAAGTCCTGTGTATTGAAAAGGCTATGTTTTATTTCCATAAAGCATTTAAGAAGTTGCTATAAAGTGTGAAGTGCGCGGATGTGGAAGCGCCTCGCGCGAGGATGAGGTCACGACGGCTCCGAGCGCCAAGTGCCGGCCATCACGGTTCCTGTCGGCGCAAAAAGCTCCACGACTCATCATCACGCGCTCACGACCGCGCGGCACGTCTGGGCTCTTCTGATTTGTGTTTTTTTTTGTTATTTTTCCCATAAATCGTTCGTTTGATTAAATATTTTTATTACATTTCATAAAGGCGAGATAATATTTGCATACGTTAAAAGCCAAGGTCCCGAGTAACAAACTTGTCTAACTTACCGGTTTCTAACATGTTTTTTGTCAGTTTACGATTTACTTATTAAAGTATTCTCCGTTATATTTGCTAATACTCTTACTCCTTAATACCTAATCGAAATCTTTATGTTTCAGTTAAGGAGCTGGGCAGCACTCCGAACGCTAGACTTAGTCCATTGACTGGGGAGGAAGCAAGCAAATGCTGCCTCATGTGCCAATTTCAAGTTTAAACAGGGCAATTTATGAGACAATATCTTCTATGCCAAAATGTAATGATTCATGTGCATTGACTCGGTAGGCTATGACCACAGTTGCCACACAAGGCAAATATTTGCGTGCCGAGTAGATACTAGTGTTTTTTTCCCCGTGTGTAGTTACTATAATACAAGCACTTATGACTATATGACGTACATACATATCGTCGACCTTCAGCGAGAAAGCTTCCCATCAGCATTCCCGCAAATAGGCAGGCAGTGGGAGCCAATTCCGGACCCGTACAGACACAGAGTTTTGGGAGCACGCTCTGGGCGTGGTGGTATACGACGCACCTAGCCGAAGCCGGCACGCTCGCGGCGCTCCCCACCGGGCGGACGCTCATTGCTGTATTGGTACATCCCGCGTGGTTCATCGCAACTCATTATTATACAGTTGTAAATATGTGTTTGTAAGTCGAAAACACCACGTACGTTGAAATTATTGCGAGTGACGCTGCCTAGCAGCCAGGTATCTTTATAATGCAGTGTCCACGCGCCACAGCGAGCGCAGAGGAGCAGCAGACTGCGGGGCATGCGCGTGGCTGACGGGTGCCAATAAATCAGCGCGCGAACAAATTGCGAGGGCGCCTGCGGGGCGAGGGACGCCGATTGAAGTGGCCCGCGACGAGTGACGAGCTCGCTAAGGCGCGCCGGCGGCGGTTTGCAGTTCGCTCCTTGGCTTATTATAGATATTACCTATTTCTTACGTGGCAGTGAAGTAAATATTCCATGAATGTGTTAAGAGCTATGTGAAAGCCATAGCCATGGAGCAGATAGGCATCTGCTCCATTACTTCAGTACTATTACTGTACTACTACTTGTAAAGGAAGAAGTTGCACGCCAACATTTTAGTTCGGGGCTCCCGCAAACTGAATTCAAAGCCACTCGATCATCACTATCTTACTAACAACCATAAAAGTAAAACGATGAGCGGCGTAAGCAGCAGGTCCATGCGGCGGATTCGATTACCGTCGATGGTGCTGCTATGCGGCTGCCGTTAGTAACCTTTACTTAAAACTGCTCAGTGTCGCTGCGTTGAACCGAGACTTGGGCGCATCCAGAGCGAAGTTAAATCTTTTAACGGTGTTGCGCGCGAGGAAGATAATCGAGTTACGGATCGGCCGCAGCGACCTTGGCGCGGCAGCTCGAGCGGAACGGTCACGGCCAGCCCACAACCACGCCGCATGTGACGCCGCTGTGCGCACGTAACAAGGGCCAGAATAGTGCGTTGCGCGACGACCTCGAGGGCGTTCCTCAGGGGGGTCGAGTTATGTTAGTTAACATGCCGGGGCGCGCACGCCCTCCAACGCAATGTGAGTGAATTTGGAACTCCATTATCAACAGTGGCTAACAACAACACAAAATATTCGACATCAAACTCTTGTTGATTTACCACTATTAGGAAATTGCACGATATCCGTGCGGTCGCTGGATGAAGAGACGTCAAGTTAGTTGCAAATGTCGCGAATACTTCAGTGACGCTACGATTATGATCGTATTCTGCAACCAATTGTAGATCCACAAGTACCCTTGTTTTCGTGGATTTTAATTTACAAGCAGTGTTCTAATAAGAGTAGCAACGATACAAATCATCGTTTGGACTTGATGTGGAACAAGCGCGACTCGAACCCGCGCCCGACAGCAGTCGACAATAGTACTACTGGTCCGGTCAAACATGAAATGGAATAGTCCATATTAGATTGTTACTCTCTGCGTCCAGTGAGCACTGGATGAGACATGTCCAGTGAAGGCGAGCGAGGAGGTCCCGCGTCGCCGGGACGGGCGCCCGACCGCAGCAGCAGCCGCCGTGCCGCGGCTACACGTCTGTTCAGCCCATGGCTGCGCATATCATCATTTTAATGACTCAAAGTTTTATCCTAATATACACCTTGATATCGATTAAAATAACGCATGATAAAATATTAGGCCGTGACGTGTATCCAAACAAACGTATCATTGCATTTAAATCGTTTCGTTTAGCTTGTAATATTTGCTTCATGAAGCCTCGTTTTATTACGCGCAACACTAAATGCCGGACTTATTTTTCACAAATGCAAAAGCAGCCTATTAAATTTTGTTTCAGAATATACCTCAAGCAGTACACCTTCATGGGTTTTCCTCGAACGCGCTAAACACCAACTGCTCAATGTAGCTTAGAGTACAGAAAGAAATACTTATGAACGTTTCGACTGTCATTGGAAGACGCGGCTCCAGCCGGCCGAAGCCCCCGGGGGCTGAACACGGCACTCGTCCTCCAGCAGCGCGATCCGCCACACTAATTAGCTACACGAACATTTCCATTATTTTCCATAATCGAAATCAACGCTAATGACGTTAGAGCGTGACGAGCTAATGACTGTGTCTTGCGATATCGGAGCGCGCCCCGCGCCGCCGCGGCAGCCTCACGCGGCACTTCGGCCATCGACAACGTGCCAGAGGAAACTTGTCTCAAATTATCTGATGAATAAAATACCGGTAGATCCGAAGTGCTGGGAATGAGTAATCTGTTGGACAACACGGTTTGATATAAACAGATTTAGACACTAACAGATATTATTATTTTATTATTATTATTAACAGAACCGTCGAAAACACTTTAAGTGGCAAAGTGGCAAGGACAAAAACGACTCATCCGCTCCGCTTTTTGTAAAGATACCTTGAGAACTGACATCTGCCGCAAAAACGGAGTTGATGTTTAACTGGCGGCTCGGTCGGCGTGACGCGCGACGCGGCAACAACTTCACATTTACCTAAAATATCGCGATCGTGCTTCATAGATAAATAGTAATCAATAGAAATTACATTTTTCTAGCAAAACTGCGATAAACGAAATTACTGATTACGATAAGCGGGGGCTACTCGTCCACGGGCTGATGGCTTCCGTCCGCCGGCGCTGCCACTAATGTATAACATAATGTATCATCTTGTCGTTCATATGGACCGCACATTTAAAATGTACAAAATAAACATATTTTTGTAGGCAGTTGAGGCAGTCGTGTAGTGTAATAGATCATTCACGGAATGCGACAAGGGTTCGCCCGTAGGCATCTTACTTGTTCACCGGCTAGACGTGCCGGTGCTAAGATGACTGGTGTTCCATGGACGGTACACAAATTATAACCAACCATTGAGGTGACAAATGGGGTTCCTCAATTATATATATCCCATGCTCCAAATTAACTCTCCGGCGATATATGGCGCTTTACGAATTGAATAAGTGAACAGGGAGGATTCTTACCTTTATATGATAGTGGACTGTTCAATGATGAGCTCGGCCGCAAGTGTAGCGAGGCTGCTGTGCGAGGCCGCCCGGCGCCTGCGCCCCCGGACACGGCCGGCTGCACACAAGGAGCAACAAGTTAATTTAGTCTACGCGGCCATACATCTCTAGGATTATGCGGTGGCTTTGTCACCACCGGCGAGCGATAGGAATAACGCAAGTTTACTGTGAGCACACAGCTTCAGACGCGTTCCGGCAACACACATTTTATAGTCATATACATAGAGTCGATTACTGAACATAAGCGACTCAAGCAGCTTTAAATAGTTTCTATATAGACAAGCAGAAGCATGAAGCTCGTCAGTTAAGTAACAAATAAAACGAGAGAAGAACGCTGTCAAGTGCTAGGTGGCATTCGTGGCTGTCTCGTAGCGTCCGCAAACAAAACAACCGCACTACAAAGACATACGCTCCTAGAGGCGCGCGGCAGCGGCAGAGACACGGACAACAGGAATGAACGACAGTGATACGAGTAGCTGTGTTGTAGATCAAAGCATACATCGTGGACAGGCGCGCCAAAATAAAATCACATATTTTCTTCGATAATATGTGATTTTATTTTAATAATAAATTTATAATGTTAATACAGTATAATACGAAGAATAAGAAAGCATCGAAATCCTAGCGCGCTTAACGCGTCTGTATATTGTAAACGTCGTAACGCTTAAAGGAGTCAGTAAGCAAACATCTTTGTATATTCTCTCTTCTCTCCACGCTTTAATTGGAACTAGCCACATAAATTACTAGTACTATTAAATATGTAGAAATTTCCTTGTTTGGTGATTTTTTTATTATTTGTTATATGCAAATATTGCAGCAAAGATAGGTTAAGTAGATGCGAAATGGTATATTTATAGAATTCGCAAGCCCGCGGACAAGCCGGAGCACGATTTCAGCGGAGCTTTTTCATTAAATACTTCAAAAATGTTCTAATTACCTAACTATGCTCTGGTCTGCTTCTGAGACGCTTCATGCTCGTATTTATTGCACTACCAGAGCTTAAGAGGACAGTATCATACTTATCACAATATTGATTTCTGGGGAATTTTAAATTTTGTTGGTAATGGAGACTGGTATTGACTGGGCATGACACCTTAATGGTGAAAGCGGTGCCAAGATCCACGTTATTAGCCCCAGCGAACTTCACCTTCCCATTGTGCACCCAATACAACACGAGGATCTGGCGAGTGGTGTACATGGCCCAATCCTATCATAGCTGTTACTCCACAATGGTGGTTATTCAATTTTTTAAATTTTATGATAGGTAGCACTCCTCGCGCCTAAATAATAGAAACTGCAGTGACCTTATTTATCCCAACAATCAATTCGTAGCTCCAGCGACACCGTACGTAAATGATTAACGTACATAAAGTAGATATATGTATGTGTAGATGTATGTAAGTAGCTGTGAGGAGAGGGGCGCGGGCCGGGCGGCGGCGCGGACCGGTCGCGCGCGCGTCGGTGTGCGGCGGAGACAGAGTCACTGCTTGCTGCGGCATCACTGCACACTGCCGCTGACGTGCCTGAATACGGATCTCGTTTACCTCCATTCCACCATTCGTTGACTCTTATAAGGAAATGCATTATACCTTCGGTGACATTAAAAATCTGACCACGAGAGTACTAAAGCTACAGCACTACTTCGTGACAATTACTGTTTTGTGTAGTTCCTTTCATTAGTTTAGTTTCAACAATATTTATATTAAATATATTTAATTTTCTTCAAATAAATCCATCTTAAAATGAGCCGGCACGTTTTGAAATCGCTCCGTATGGAACGAGGCGGAGCTGGAGCAGGCCGAGGAGAGCCCCGACAGTGCGCAGCGGCCCCGGCGCGCACACGCAGATCAGATCTTCTCTTCGCGGAGCGCACACTTCCGCGTTTGACATTTTACGACTGCTATTGAAATTTGAATGGAAAGGTCTCTGGGAGCGGGTGATGCGCTGGCGACCGCGACAGAGAGGCGCGGCGTTGCGCAACAGAATCGGCGCCCGCTGCGGCGCGCTCGTACGTTCATCGTGCAGGAAGAGAGACAGTCTCACGAAATGCTACATATATGTCACCCCATACTTTTGGGGTCGATGCAGAAATTACTGTGAAACTCCAAGTACCAAATCTGCGCGCCTCTACTATTAAACATAAGCAACTCAGTAATAAAGACATCTGGATGCCCAGCGATCCGCACCTTCCATAACGAATGGAGTCGAAAACTCAGATATGTTATTTATTATTATCAGTAGTCGCGCTTACAGCCACGCAACCTACCAAGCAGTTAAAAGTAATGTCTTGACTGCAAAGGATCAAGAGTGTAAAACGTCTACTCCTGTGGGATAATATTGCGACTTTGAAATTGTCTAATAACCGGTAGACGAAGAAATAACTAAGTAACTGTCCGCGGCGCTTAGCGCCGAGAGCAGCCCAGCCTCGAGCTGCTCTCTCGAGAAGGTTTGCAGTCGGGCTAGCTTCACTGTTCAATAATATAATTAAGTTATCATTGCTCCGCGTAGAAGAATTTTTAAAGTGACTTAAGCACAGTTATTATAACACGCTCAGAGATGCGTTTAGAAAACATGCAGTCACGTCTCATCCTCATGTCCTTCTATGAATGGTAGTTATTCACTCACTAGCTGTATGTAATGCTATCGCTGGCAATAGGTACTAGCCAAGCGTACAAATATAATAAAAAAACATAAAAAAACTGTTTTTTATAACACTTTAATTATACCACTGTGAATGATGAGTCTCGGTTCGGACGTGTTCCGATCCCGAGCCGGTCCTCGTACGTTGTGGATACCATTGCGACGAACAACGAGTCGCGCTTCGACAAAAGCTACAAAAGGTCACTTGAAGTTTCACTGAGAAGCACACGATACGAACGCGCCACAGAATGTCGCACTGCCGGCTCCAGCGACTGCGAACGAAGCAAAGCCCAAGAATTCGACGTAATCCTTGATCACACAACGAGATGCGAACAATCACCTGCTCACTTGTTGCTAATTAAACACAACCTGAAGCTTCGCTTGCGTCACGCCGCATTTACGTAACTGTTATAAATTAACAAATTACGTAATTAAACGCAGGTCCAACGTACGCGAGGCCGCGCGGCCAGTTCGCTGCGCTGATATAGAGCGTTAGATCCAGTTTAAGAATGACTTGAATAACGCCTTGAGACACGGGTGCTGTCCACGCGCACGCCGCTATCGGTTGCTCGCTCCACCTTGACCGGCTCCAACTTCATCGTTCGCACTTTCAACTCACTCTACTTTGAATAAAGGATGTATTATATCTTCCTAACTACAATTTATTGCTGCTAGTTATGTAAGATGACATGAATCTTTGGCCTCGATTTAAGATTGGTCATTGGCTTTGATTTATGATAATTCTTGATAACCAATAAGTTCTGATCAAGTTTTCGAGACAGCTTACACAGGAAGTTAAATATTTGAGCACACACTGACTCATTCCAATGGTATTGAGGAATGCAGCTGGTAAATGTGTATGGTAGCTATTAAATGGACTAAAGATAAAGCCGGAGCCGGCCGCCGTGTCTCTCGCGTCTCAGCCGTAAGGTGGTGACGCGAAGCGCGCCGCGCGACTGCAAGCAACAACGGTATTCAGTCGTCGTGCGCATAATCGTCGAGCGCATTATTATGCAACTGTACAGGGACACAACTTTGCTAAATTCATTGTTTAACCCTGATACAAAATCCGTTCACTTCAAGAAATGTTATTCATATTAAAACCGAGTCCTGATGAAAGAAAGCAATCGGCCATAAACTAGCTATGCGTTAATCAATACAGTTGCGAATTTAATAAGGGCCGATCAAATTTTGTGTAACGCAAGTAGTAAACAGTATCAGTAGGTATCGTCCTATTGGGCGTACAGCGGCACGCGCCAGGCGGGCAGGCCGTTGTCCACAAGGAGACCTGATCATTCTTTATTGTGTGGATATAGTTATGTTACTTTTGAATCCATGTGTTCGAGCATTGTACACGTTTTCATTAAAAACACGTTCGCGCTTGGCCATATCTCGCCAGTGGCAAGCGACATGCGCCCTAGGACGCGACACGCTTGCCTATTTCCTAGTCATGTCCGTATTAGGTACGTACATATATATGAAACTTTAAAAAGCGCCAAAAGCCAGCAAAAATCGCCGGTGTGACCTCTCTCCACAGCTTTGAATGACTTAGTTTCATATCTGGTCAACGTCCAAGAGAATCGTAGTTTCACTTTTAAAAAACTTTAACCCGCTCGCTGCGCGCACGTGGCCAGAAAATAGGTCACTATTTTAAGAGGAGATACATTTCCTTCTTTCGTGCTAACGGTCGACGGCGTAACGATATCACGTAGACACAAAGCATGTTGTCAATCAAATTATTTATTAAATGGCCGCAACGTTATGCTTTATTACCTATATAACGTAACACTTGTACTTACTGGTCTTAATTGCCATGAATATTCAGAAAAGTAGATAATTTTTTTTGTAAAATATTGGAAACAGTAATGACGTCTGCCGTGCCAACGGTTCGTATCCAGAGGTTCAGAACATTTAGTGGTATCTCTCGACCGCCGAGGAAATACTCAGTGTTCTGAATGAACGCAAAATATTGACGTATGAAGTGGACGCGCCTCTTGTTAGATAAGTGTGTTTGTAGAGAGCGGCGAGGCCGGAGCCGGCGCGGCAGACAACTTATGGAACAACGTGGCGAGTATTGTAAAAAAACTTATTATTATATAATCCTTACATACGGCGAGCTAAACTTTGACGTCAGTACAGATATTATTTTAACGTAAAACAGATATTACTTTACCTTATGTACCTTTGAAAAGTAAGTTTGACTTAAGAAAAACGTGTAGATATAGTAGAAATGATATTAAAAATTCTGAATAATCCGCGATACAAACGAGCTGAATATCAAGTAAAAAATATAATTACTTGTTTGACCTATTACTGCATTAAAATAACTTATTTATATTTTTAAGATGAGAGTCGCCGCATCGGAAGATCGCTATGTTACTCCCCATAATTAGTTATACCAACACAGGTGTAGCGAATACATAATAAATACTAACTTCAAATTGTAGTTTTTACTTAATTTTGTACATCTACATATCTATCTTACAAGCCCTACTAAGTTCCTGCAATGGTTCGATAGTGCACCATTTCTCGATTCGCTCGAGAGGTCCCCCGACGCGGTAAATGTCTTATACAACGCAAACGAAGTATCAGCTAGTATATTAATATGGAGATATGAAACTATTTAGTTTTATAGTTAAATTAATATAATTAATTAAAGAATCTATTCCTCCGTATAGGGAAGAGATTGTGTTAAGCAGTAATTTGAATAGAAATTAGAAATGTAGTAGAATATGAAATGCAAGCATACGGACATCGCACTTAGCGCGGCACGGCGTCGTGCGACACGCAGGCGCTACTCGCCGCGCGAAACTGGGCTCTGTCTCCGCGCAGCAGAGCACGCGTTGCGACGGCCGGTGGATAACCAATAAAGTTATGTGAAAGAGTGGAACCCGCGGCGCACACGCGCCGGCGACGAGTCGCGGACACACGCCCGGAACGCTCGCTCGTTAGGATTACGACTCAAAACGACTGGCATTTAAATGGCACTCGTTAGATACGGCACCAATGATTTATTAGCGTTTGTAACATTAGCCGATTACCCGCTCTTCGTAGTTATGATTTTAGTTGGCTGATAGATTTAGGCAGTATGTTGAACACACAGATCGAGTGCCGAATGCGTTTCGTTAACTAAGGAAACAAAAACAGTCGCGTTCAGGGGCGCCCACGCGCATCTGCCTACCGCAATATCTGTGCGGAATTGTAACACATCGATTAATTGCAATATGTATGGATACATAAAACTTCAAACATATTAACATTCCTGTCAGAGTAAGCGTTAGAAACGCGAAAGCAGCTTTGTCTTTTGTCCTGCCCCAGAAACAAAACGGCGGAGCCAATTTCGATAGTGTTGTATAACTGAAACCTTAAGAAAAGACGTACGAGTAGTTCAAGATCAATCGTTTCACGGTTGTAAGAAGGATACCGGCGGCAGTGCGCCAGACGAGCCATTATTTATACCATCAGTACTCATTACATACAACCTGATTTCCGATCTCATTTCCGTCATCGATACCAAGTATTGCAGAGCCAATGAAACATAAGTCATAACAGCAAGTGTGCGGTCGCGCTCCGGAACTAGAAACGTTACTACAATATGATGAGATATATTTTCTGAATTAATTATCATAAATCTGTGTAGTACTCTCGCATACGTCGCGTGCAAACACTCGGTGGGCTGGCGCGGCGCGCGGCCCCTCGCTCAACGTAACCGTCGTCTTCGGAACGCTGACCACACTATCTTAGTGTAGATTAATGGCCAATGTAGCTTCGTAACACTATGAAAATTCCTATAAGCACGGGCGTAGATTTGCTTGGACAAACACAGCCTGAACGCATGTTGTAAACAATTTCTGGATTTTATGCGCTAGTAAAACTAATAGTTGCGCAAGTGTGCAAGTTCCAATTGAAGAGTGCTTTGCTGAGTTTGTTGTCTTTGAGGCATGCTTTTTAGCATACAAGGCGTTAATGCGGGCGCTCGCGGCACGCCGGCGGAGCGTGGTGCGGTCGCGCATCACCGACTCTGTTACCACCACAACAATGGAGTAGCCGCCGGGCGACGTTAGCGCCCTCTCGCGGCCGCGCGCCACGACGGGCTCCGAGAAAGTAAATTCGTTCGTACGTGTGCCTGTACCGTAAGACATGCCGTACCATAGACGCACGCCACGCGCCGGACCTTGTCGAGAGCCGAAGTTCTCAGGACGATGCAATATTTTACCGGACCGAATACACCCACTAAAGTCAAATGTTCCATCTGTTAAACCTATTTACAAGTAAAAAAAACGTAACATCACCCCTGTAATCTCCGAAAGGATAGGCAGAGGAGTGTAGTAATTACAGACACACGTTTCACCAGTTACGTTTAAGATTTGAACCGGATTTGAACCCAGGCCCTCCCGATCAGCAGTTGAGCTTGCAACCGCTCGAGCAACGAGGTAGTCAAGAATTCATAGTCTTCGAATATATGTAGGTATATACTCGTATATGACGCGATAGTGCAACTCCCACTTCAGTACTTTTTCTCATCCTAGCTCTTTTTATCTTACCCCTGCAACTGCACGAGCACTTTGATTTAAAAGAGCGAGCGGTTTTTGTAACGATTATCTGTAGAAATAACACCTACAATTTTCTAGTAGTTAGTAAAATACAATTAAAATTCTCCTCAAGTACGGGTTGTTCGAAAACGACCAACGTTAATTATAAAACTATTAGCGTCGTGGAAACAGTGTCGACTCATTACATGACACAGGGTTTGGACGATGCGATTACAAATGATAACAGGTATAACCACGAGACGGCTGCGGACTAGATGTACCGGACGACAGAAGCGACGGGGTTATTGTATAAACAAAATAGTCGTGACATATTTAATGGTAATGTTCATTGAAAGGTTACACTGCAAGTTGGAATGTCTCGTACGGCAGTGTGAAGAACTCGTTGGATCCAAGTGTAACGCTAACCGACAGCAGTCGATCGAGGCGCGCCCATATTGCGCCAGTATGTTCCACTGCGGCAAACGGGTCACTGACGCGGAGTATATAACGTTTGGATGTGTCGTGACAATCACTTACGCAATTTCTGTTGCGATGTCATCCATGCTGTACCTACACATTAAAGCTTAATTGAAACTAATACAACGTTACATATGTATCGTGTTCGTGCGGGCGCGACGGCTCTTGCGCGGCGAGTTCGACAATTATTGGCGTGAATGGCTAGAGATGTTTAATACTTTTCTTTAAATGAATGTAGTACCTATTAAGGAAACTTATTGTCAATTTTTCTATTACTAATGTAGCTTACATAACCTGTCACAATAACTAACGTTGCTGATGATATTACAGTGATTAACGTCCAGCGTCGGTGAGAAAATGCACTTACAGTTAAACTCACATGCTCTTGTCTTTAAGTAGTTACCGTGTAGGGATATTTTGCTGCCAATAGAGACGAATCTAACGCGGCTCCGGCGCCAATACATTCTGCAATCTACCCTCCTCATTTACTTCGCAGTAGGTATAACGGTGTCGTTTACATAGTGTAAACGTTATTTCTAATAAATTAGATGCTATGACAGATGTAAGTAGCGGGCGCCGGCGCGCCACAAGCTCCGCTGGCCTGCCAAAAGTCGCGCCGTGACGTCATCCTGCGCGGGCGCAGCGTGTGCCGGCAGTTGTAACCTACTTGTAGTGCGATCGTAAATGCGACACAATGAGACAACTGAAATAAGACCATGTGGATTAAATAAGAGAAGCTTTACTTTCAAATCGCGCAGCTTTGCGTAAGTGCACGGAATGAAGAAATGGTGCAAAAAGAAACCAAGGAACTTTTGCGATGACCTCATTACGTCATGTTTCGATCTCGTGTGCTTTTTAAATAAGAACGAGATACAATAATACAGTAGTGTTCATAAGCGAAATCGTACAAACGATAATTACGAACGATTTACATTTATGAGTTGCAATATGAAATACCACCCTTCGGTTACAAGTAATCCGTATTAGTTTAGACCGTTCTAAAGCCCACTAATCATATACGAAATAACAGTGAAATATGTCAGAGTAAACAAAAACAATCCCGCAGACTATTTGATGCTATAGCATTAGCTCAAGTTTAGCATGTCTTGGAAATATCAGCGAAATAAAACAACAGAAAATTTCAATTCAATCGGATTTTTTAAAGATAGTAAGACCCTTTTTAAAATATCAAATGACCTGATGATCATCAAACGCGTTAACAAATCTACATAAATTATAACTTAGAACTGTCTCGATCATTCCATCTTCCAAACAAAAAAAAACGCTTTAAAATCGGTCCATTGATTTAGGAGCTACGATGCCACACAGATAGACTCGCAGACTGATAAACCCGTGTGTTTGACAGACACGTCAAACGGCTCTTTTTGAGTCTGGAGGTAAATAAAATAATATTTCAGAATAAGTGAGAAATTAACATGAAAAGCGTGTGGAGGCGAAGCCGAGACAATACTGTTTTTATATGTACATATAAATATGTAGGTATATAAAATGATCAGGTTGAAGGGACCGAAGTTCAAAAGTTTGTGAAGCAAAAAAACTGTTTTTATGAGCTAACGAACCCGGCGTGCGTGTAGATAGAGAGTGATTACCGTAGAATATACACGTCGGGTGTGTACAATGTACATATATAAATATTCGTACATATAGAAATACACCGGGGGCTCTCCACCTACCCCATAAGGGACTTGGCGGTACGATGTAATGTTAGTCTAAAAATACAGTTGCGTACTTGAAAAGTAAGGATGTTTCAATCCGACTAATAACACAAAATGAGTTGTGCGGCCGAGTCAATTGATGGAACCTCGCGGCCCGTTCACGAGCGGCCCCGCGCGCGCCGACCGCTCGTGTGCTGACCTATTTCTGGCCACTGGAATGCATTCAGTTATTACACCTACTACTGTCCACACTGGCCCGTCTCACCGCAGACTACCGTACGATGATGGACAAATTTGGACGGCTGTGATCGACAATAAACCATCTACAACAATATAAAGAGATATCTTTCTCTAGCCACCTATATTACAGCCATTGTATTACAGCCTGCCAGAGTATTACAGTTGCTGCATACATTGACGGTCCGATATTTTAATAATAATTAGACTTCTGAGTGGCAAACCGTTATTCAGACTTATTGATCTTCATGTAGGCTTTAAATCGCCATTTTGATGCTTTCAGGATATTTTAGTGGTGAGCCTATTATTGCCATACACCGGGACAATTCCAACTCCAAGTCACGACTAGAAGTATGGACAGCCTCGCCGCT
>DWEE01000673.1:0-15935 GCA_018245755.1 Parelbella macleannani | reverse complement strand
ATCTGAGGTGTGTGAAGTCTGCCAACCCGCACTTGGCCAGCGTGGCAGACTATGGCCTTGACCCTCTCAATATGAGATGAGACCCATATTCCAACAGTGGAATGACTAATGGGTCGATTATATATATGCTTTCCTATTATAGGATAAAATGAATATGTGTTAAGGTGTCCTAAGATTATCTACAGGTTCTTTCAAATGTTGCATTAAAATGTCTTCAAGGCAGGTAGCGGTACCAACGGCACTAAAGTTGTAGTTGCCTATAGATGACGTTGGCAAGATGTATGTACAATCAGGTGGGGGTTTACCTAGTTTCCTTGTTTATTTCTCAGTGAGTTTTTTCTCAATTTTCAAAACATTTCATGTCACATTCAGTAGGAAAACTTTAGGAAACTGCACTCTTCTGTGTATATGAAACAATGGTGTGAGTTGCAAACAAGATTCTTTTTTTTCTCGCCTCTCAATGTCTGCGCCGTGAAAGAAGCGCCTACATTTTGATATGGGTGCATTTATACGGACACCGATGGCAACCAAATTAATCTATTATAATTATTGTTATTCCGTCACTGTAGAATAGTAATAATTATAATAGATTAATTTGGTCAATACCCTAAGTGTTTTAGGGTTAAGCGTAGAGTATGAACAGAAATGGGCAATAGACCCGCTTAGCTGACTATGGTCCTGACCTTCTCATTGTAAAAGAGCTATTTCCAACAGTATTCAAATATAAGTGTCAATGATCGAAAGAAACGAATTATTAAAATCCTTTTAACAAAAATCGGTTGAAAATACAGGTATTTAGGTATGATTAAATTTTAATTATCATGTTACTGATAACTATAAATAGTTTAATTTACAATTTAATTTAATTTAATAGACATACTTTTTTAACATGTATTGATTGTTAATGCTACAATGACAGAAAAATGTATTATATGTGATGTGTATTACATTACATCAATTGAAAATTTGGTTTCAGATTTTCTTAAAATATTTAATTGATGATAGAGACGCACTTTAAAATAGAAAGAATTTAATGAATCCAAAAACCTCTAATGCAGGTTTTTAATAAAATATAGTATTTTTTAACCAACCCGTTCTGTCTCAAGTCATGTAATTATTCATACAGGAAGCAAAAAATTATTTACGACTTCCAGATAAAATAACTTTTTAGGTCCAACTCTCTTCTGCTACGTTATTTGATGAGTGGGATGGGTGTATACAGTCAGCAAACAGTTATTTATGACATTTCGCAGAACGCCATCCATTGCAAAGACGTCAAACGGTCGCCGTTTGAGAAATGACTGTATACCAAGAAATCTGTCAAGGGATATTGTTTGCCGCGTCAATTGATTAATTAGACCAATGACGAAATGTATCTACGTACCTATGTCCTATATACGTTCATCACTATTAATACTAATGCTTTTTGTCTGTCTAATGTAAATTGTACAAAAATAACGTAGAGATACATATATGGGGTCATTTCAGCAGAGATATGTAATCGTTTAAATCTTAGCTTTCCGTTCTGCGTCTCTGGCTTTTAAATTCGAGCATACATTTTTGACGGTAATAAATTGTGTTGTTTAATTAATTATGTTCAACTGTGAACTGAGATACGCTGATGATGATTTCAGCACATCTATCTACCGGTATAAAAATAAAGGAAAACATAATAACGAAACCTTAGAATTCTTAATAACGAATGAAGTAAACCAATCTGCACTTTGTCTTCTACACTAAGACAATCTTAAAGTCGACCTCGGCGTTAGTTATTACTCTGATATCAAAAAATCTTTTTAATTCAGCACTGGACAGAAAAATCGTTAATCGAGCAAAAGTGTCTTCTAGTGAAAAAATCTGAACGCATCCCCTAAGTAACAGAAAGGCATTTGAAAATTTGTCAAAAGCGGTCGTTTACTCAAAAACCGATCGTGTACAGCGTTACTTCACACATCACTTGCTTTCTACCGAGTCACGTCCACACGCGCTCTAAAATCTAATTCCACATAGATGATGTAACGCTCTCGGTCGTAGAATTTCACCTGAACGATGTTAGGTCACCGGTTGTAACAAGAAAATTAAGTATTGCGCTGCGAAGATATCCCTCTAGTCATCATTATCGCCATAGTCATGCTCATTATAATTTAACTAGGTTTCGATTATTAAGTCTTCAATATTAAAGATGAAGTCACGAGGAAGTATTCCCTTCCCTGGATATACAACGTAATATAACGTCTGCAATCCTCGAAGGGGAACAGGGTGTCCCCCGAACGCGGCAGCGGTGTGTCGTAGGTACGCCCTAACATTTCACCAGTTACGTTTACATTCCACCATGGAATAGAGTGTGAACCTAAATAAAATCATATGGTCTTAGCTATTTATTCACCTATTTCGACATTTTATTAAAACCAGTGACCTTGAGACGTGGAACTCCTGAACAGCGATATTTTGTTAAATTTTCTAACGCTCACCACTATTTCCCGTCCAGAATTTTCCATTTTATGAAAAAGTTCTCAACAAGGCCTGATTAAGCTGAAAATGTATGCATAATACACCAAGATGGGCGTAGCTTTGTTCCGTAAGAAAAATTAACATTACAAAAGAATGTTTCAACTCCAAAACGTTATTAAGCTGCTTTTTATAACCTTAGGCTTAGAAGCCCATTAATTTTGATTAAGGCCTTGTCACATTAGTCTTCTTGGTGTTATCTGCAATTTGTAGCCAAAGCTTTCTTGAAATAGTGTAGACTTTATTTCAGCTTACCAATTATAGAACATATCGAAAACTTTCGTTAATATGTAGTTTAGGCAAAAAATGAAACCATAATTTAACATCACACGTAGAGTATCAGGGATTTAATCAAAGATAAAATACATAGAAAATATAAAAATACGAAATATCTCATTTATACGTGGTAAAATAAAGACACTAGGTTGTCATTAAGAATTAACATAACTATAATACGTAGACTGAATAAAGATTGAACAATTTAAGAGTAGAGCAGAGTAGAGTATCGAGGATTTATCACACAAAATAGAACATATAAAATTATGAAATATCTGATTTATACGTGTTAAAATGCTACACAACGTTATCATTAATAATTATAAGATTACTATAATACGTAGGCTTTATAAAGATTTCACAATTTGAAAGTATTAATATAATTGTATTTAATACGTTTATATCATTCTTATATGCAAGGTGTATGTCCACATTCTAGTCAAAGTTGAGTCGTGGTGCGGATTACTCTTGGCCAGGCTCCAAGGTTTTGACTGGCTAAAGTTATAAACCTTCTTTATCCCACGATCACATCTGGTCATGGGTTTGTATCCGAATATGAAAAATTTATGATATGTAGCACTCAAACTGGTGGAATCAGCAGTTAATAATCAAACCGTGTCAAAGATCCTCAACTACCTTCAACAAAATACAATGAAATTTCCTTTATAAGTATTTTTAAGACTCGTCGAACAAAGTCAAAACTTACAGTGAAGACTGTTTAACATAAGAATTAGGTACGCCATTAAAAGCGCAGTTCGCAATTTTATGTGATGCAAATTAAAGTTGTAATACTTAGCTCTGTTCATGTTTATGTAAGATGGTAGCGCCGTCTTTTTAACTTTGAAACTGCTTGTACTGCGATGAAGTAAGAGAATAATAATAAACAAGAAATTAAGGGGGAATGAACGATAGTCAGGACAAAATTTATTCCATTGCAATATCAGTACAGTTTACGTTCAAGTAACGTATTCCTTAAATATTCACAAGTCCCCTGAGTGTTGTGTGTAATATAAACTGAAATTTATAAAAATCTAACAATGTTCAGTTTAGATGTTCCCATATTAACGTATTAATGAGTTTACATAATAAAACGAATTTTTCGAATACAACAAAATATGAAAAATATAATAACGAATTAATATATATTTTTTTAAAGTTTTATAACACATTATCATCATGAGTATCATCGGCCAATATGAGTTAGATAGGTTCATCGCTCTCTGCTCGCCTCAATCAGTCCTTTTCTAAAACACAATATTATTAATTTTTTACTTTACAGTGTCAAAAGTTAGTTATGTGGAAAACCTGTCTCCTTTCAGTTGTAATGTGGTCCACATTAGCAATGCAAAATGGCTTCACTGACTAATTAAACACCTTCGGCGACGTTCTTATTCGCACATCGTAAGGTTACCGCTTTGATGTGTAAAATTTGCTTAACTATGCTTAGTTAAGCATAATATTGAATTGCAGTATAACTTTGAATTGTAAGTTTTTTTGATTAAAATTCATTTTACTATTCAATTTGATTATACAACCAAGTGAATTTAAGTAATGAACGAACCGTTCGGTAGCCGGTGATTAAATTAACGCAATTAAATTTAATATGTACTTCCAATTTTGATGTTGATAATTAAATTAAATTTGTGTTCAGCGCACCAAAATTCTATTGAAACGAAATAAATGTTTCCTTCTAAGGGATGAAATTAAACCTCCGGAAGTCGAACTAAACCTCCCTCAGAAATATTTGGCTGTTATTATTGTGAAATTTATTAATAAAAGCGCAAGTGTTATTTATATATACAAATTATATTTGTAGAGATTATTTGATTGTCCTCAACGAAGATAACGTTATTACGGATTACTAGAAATGTCTTAATCATTAAGACGGAATTCCTGACGAAATATGTCATAGTGTTCTCATTTATATTGAGCATTCTAAAAGAACAGTTCATATTTTATTAACTCTGCCGAGAATCGTGTGTGACATCAATAAAAATAAAAGAGCCGAAAAAATTATCGAAACTGTTGCCGATGCGAAAATCCTCAATCTCTACCTAACCCAACCGGGTTACGTTACGTTATATTTTTACATACCTTTTTGTATCTTGTAATTTTCATATAATGTTTCAACACTTTTATTTGAAGTATTTTAATAAACATCGAAAAACATTGTTATATGAGATATGTATTAAGTGTTACTGCGGAATCACTTTTCAAAACTGGGACATTATACCAATGAATTAAAATATCTTTTAGGCCTGATAATATGCTTATTACGCGAGATTATTCTTTATTCAACCACAAAGCAAATCTCACATGATATACTTGGCCTAGAGATGCGGCTGAAAAACAGCTGTGCGCGAGTTCACGATGCTTTCTTTATAAAATGAAGCTGAGCTATATTTTTGTTCATTTATTGTACTATAAAAATTCTGCGAATTATTCTTTTGTGTCGGAAAAAACGTTAGTAACTACAATATAATTATTACCTTTACCAATTACAAAAGATTTATTTCTAAAGGATGATAATAGCTAATTCAAATATATAATACATCACACAGATATACGAATTTGTAATTTAAGTTTTTCAAAACGCATGAACATTACCGGACAATATTAAACGGTTGCTGACGAGTAACATAAATTATACCCTCTATTTTACATCCCAAAAATACGGAAACCATTGTGTGAATTTGAAGCTATCACTACTGCACCAAACCACACGACCGCAACAAAAGCTCGCGCTGTGGTTGCTACAAACCAAAATCAGAATTTTATTAGCGTTTCAGCGTTCCTAGGCCGAAGCTATACCCGATAAATAATGATGGCTCTGATTAGAGTGGAGCTATGAGGTCTAATATTTGGAGCTATGGTAAAAATAACCAAATTTGCACATTCAAGCAATTACACATTCTATATAACTGAATATAAGGTGTTTTTTCTCGGCATTCTCTGAACGCCGTACGTGCCACAATATTCAGCATCATTTCACATTATTAGGATAGCATAATGTAAACTGGACCTACTTTAAACATCTCTGATCAACATCCTCGTCATTACTAACGTGTTAATTTTTCCGCTGCTGTACTCACAATTTCTGAGAGAATGAGAAAGACTATGGCCGTTAATTGTCACGCTGTCCAAGTGCGGATCGGAAGGCGTAACACACATTATAAAATTGAGATATGCAGTTTTTCATCAATGTTGTAGTCAAATGATAATAAATCTTCTAACATATAGTCTACATGTCTTAATAAATTCAGAGATATGTAGATTTAAAACCTTGATTAGATAAGAATTATTATTATTAACACTAAGCAAACTAAGCAACAAGCTAAAACAGAAAAAGCTAGAAAAGACGCGTCTTTCTCTTTCTTATTTCTTAGCGACAAGAGCTACATACAGCCGTAGTACGTTTAAGGTAATTAAAGGAGGCGCTTAACTTGAAAATGTTTACGACACTTAACGAAAGAGTCCCCATTTCGGAAAGTTAATTTTTAATTCCGCACCGGATTACTGGTCAACAAAAGGGTAACTCCAAATTTATAATGAAGAAACTTTTCCGTCACTTTCTTCGTAATTGTTGACAAAATAAGTGCGCAAGGCGAAGGAAGTTCCTTAACGAACTTTTGTTGTTTTAAATATAAAATAAAGGTAGAAAAATATTCAAGCAAATCGGCCTTGTAAAGAGGAGATAACGAAATATGGGTTAGCAAACCATATCTCGGCAAATAATGCTGTTTTCTGATTGTAAGTCAAGACCGGCGTCCACCACTGGAACAATAAAAGGGCTGATGTTCATGATAATGTTGTTGTAATCGACCATGAATAATCAGACCTTGAGTTCAATGTATTAAAAATTCTCTATGTCAAGTTCATTTTAAAACCTGTAATCATTATTGATTTGAAGTACCTCTATCAAACACTATCGTATTGAGTGAGATAATGCATTAAATTTATTTAAAAAAGTATAGAATGAAATGATTATTCATACGGCTGATTTATGTGCGTGGTAATAGTTGTTTGGCTAAATCTAGGTTACAAAGGGTGGATTTAATGTCTAAGGGCAAATACATTATGTACCAGCTAACCCAGGTCTACGGCGAGAATATGCGCTAGAAAAACATGTATGTCAATTATATATAAAGACTGTATTGTGCTATAACGTATGGACAAAGAAATAAGAGACCATAATAATTAGATAGCACACAGAGAGTCATGTAGGTACCCTCCAATGCTTCCATGACTGAGCTATAATGCGTATGTATAACAAATATACAATGAGTAATAGTTATCTTAGATGGCCTGCATTTTAGACTTTCCATCGTACAATCATTGATGACCATTACCTACTTCTGACCTTCTTGCCATGTAATAATAAAATCATTATTATTCACGAATAAACACGCCTGATTTGTACATTTTTCATTGCAAGCGGAAAGGCAACGAAACACTAAACTCTACATATTGGAAGTATACGAATTTTGAAAAGCAATCGCAAAGCAATTTTAGGAACCACTGCGAAAGGATTCGGGTACAACCCCAAAAGAGTAAGAAACCATACATGTTATAAAATTATTTGACCACTTGTGTTCTGTATAAAAATTCGTGTGAATACAGATAAAACAGTTTAAAATTTGTGAATGAGTGAATGAGTACTGTGTTCGATTCACTCGCGTATCATAATAGCTGATTGCTCAGAACGAATGAAATTACATCACTTCCGGTCATTTGTACTGACCTTGGGAGCGTGTCAGATATCGTTATACATAGCTATTTGCCAACGACAATTTCGTATACTACCTGGATGACAATGTGCCGTTGCCAATTTTGGAATGGTTTCACATATCATGACTTCACTTATTAGCTGATTTAATGCATTCCAATACGATTTTAAAATGAACAGATGAAATTTTATTTAACAGATTTGGACTTTGTAACAGTATTCCGGTGATACAGGCAGGAAATTGTTGTTACTCAAATATTCATTTGACCTCGCGCCCCACAGCGTAGAGCGTCCACAGTCCGTTTCATATTTTAAAATATAACGTTTTTTTTATATACAATTTATTACTACTTTTTCATGAAAAAAATTATACTTTAATTGCAACGTAAATATATGTATTTGAAAAATATTATTTTAATAGTGCACTAAAAAATATTACTTTAATTTTATCACCGCCTTGTTGGTTTAGTGGCTGTAAACGCGATTGATTACTAAGAGGTCTTGGGTTCGACCCCGGGTCGGGCAAAGAATTATTGAGATTTTCTAAGTTAAAAGTCATATTTGTAATATTTACAATTTTATCTAACAGAAAACAATACATATAACACACTTCTATAGACTAACCCCTGGGTCATTAGTATCGAGGCCGGCTGTCGACCTACAGCCCTTTTTGTACCACATTCGAATCAATTACCAATTCGAATATAATCCATCATATAATGACCCGAATAACGTATATAATCTTAGATGAATGAGCAAAAAAAAAATCGTTACACACGAGTCGTGTTCGGTCATATGAGTACAAGTCCCCAGAAACACCATCTTGGCTACATCTACATATATATACTTCTCCATGTAAAAAGAAAAATATCGAATTATTTTTTAGAAAATCTCCCGTAAAGTGTTAGGATCTCCGTAAACTACTCTGAAATGTTTCATATATTCTCATAATACATACCGCGGGCCGAATGCCACGTGTTCAAACAACAGATGACGCTCGCAATGCAAATGTTTGAGTACATCTTTAAACTCACAATATATCTATTTTGCTCCTCTAATATTTACTCGCATAACTACTAATACGTTTCGTATTTATTGTGTAAACATTTCTATAGAGAAAAATGTAAATATTAACATGTACACACGTAGGTATATATAACTAAAATATTAAAACTAAAACGTTAATGCCATTTTTTATTTGTGTGGTAAATGTGCATGATTTATGAAACCGTAGACGACCGTGGGCGGATTCAACATATTTGGCGACGTGTCACTATTTAAGACCACTCGATCAACGAGGCAGTTAAAATTAAACAAAACAATTGTCATATAAAAACACTATATATACTTCATTGGTATTTCGGATTTTTTATTTTCTTTTTAATATATTTTTGTGTACTATTATTTGATTTACTTTAATTCAACGACTTTTGTTATTAAATAAATATCTTTTAACTGTGTCCTAAAAGTCGTGATAATTCATTCTTCTCTAGAAGATTCTTTGGAAGATATTTTTGAACACCGATAACGCCACCTTATTATAGATAATACCCATATACCAAACTGTGATTGTTTCTTGTGTGTTCAATTAAAAGTGGAATAATAATAATATTCATCTTATAAACAAACATTTTTTAATCAACTGAACGCCGTAAAAAATTTCAATAACAAATTAAAACTTGATAAGTACTTCAATAACAATTTATCTGAAGAGAGATAACGTTGAGTATTTTTAGTGTACACATGTTCTCGTTTATCAGATATTAAAAAACTGGTAGCAGCAAGGCAACATTGTGTCACAATTACTTTTATCACTGTCGATAAAGCAATATTTAATCAAACGACTTAATATCGATAAGATCTTCGTTCTATTAACGTTCTAATTAATAAAATTTTTAATTGATACCACCAGTTTTGTAATGATTTTCATCAAGTTACAAATCCGGCTACCTGATTACGTTGCTTATTTTTTTAACATTGTTAAGTTTATTATTCGGTCACAATGTCTTCTATTAATATCATTTACCTATAGAAATGATATATTGCCCAATCGAAGTCCTACTACCGTACAATATAAAAGTACTCACTACTTACTCTCAATTAAAAACGCTGAAAGAAGCCAAGTATATAACACTTAAGAATTACGTCAGAATAAAGCAAGAAATATGTATGTATGTGTAGGTAGAGGTACGTAGAGCGGCTATTACTGCTAAACCACTGCTGGTATTTCCCGAACGGAATTACGAAACATAAATTCTATGAAGCGGCTTTGTGCAGAGAGGCGCATGCAAAAGTGCAATTAGCGACACCTGTAGTTCACTGCAAAGTAATTTTACACAGAATTCTGTACAACGACAGAATAATATAAATCCGATACACTTCATGTTTACTTTAGCTTTTGCATTTTCGATTGCTAGCGCATTAGATTGCACTATTTGAATTATTCGATGTCGCAAATTCTATTAGAAGTGTAAGAATTTAAATAATAGTTAGCTATAGTTAGTGACGCAGTCATATTTAAGACACAATTATGTAATAAAAAAAGTGAACATGATAAAAACAATAACATAATATAAACAAATAAAAGAACGACATTGCGAAACGACTGAGAAGTACTAAAGTTTTATAAGAAGCAAAGATTTACTAAAGCCGGTTTATTGAAACAATTTGCATTCATAACTTACAATGAGTCCCTTGAAACAATTTAAATTCAACCAGTATCTACACATTACTCTACTCTGTCATAAATGTCATTTAAAATATTTTAAATCATGTCCAAAAAGGCCCGAAGGGAGAGATTTGCGTATTCATTATACTAGATTTTCACAAGATTTCTGGCAAATTTAACATCAAAATCTTGACTCCAATAAATGGATTAAATTTATACATGTATATGTGCTTGTGTCTGTATACAGAACACGGTTTATTTACTACAATTATTTGGCGAGCACAACTTTATAATAATTCTGTTGCAGTTCCTGTACATGTTCTCGTACAATGATAGAATCTCGTCTCACAATACGCCCTGATTGAAATCTTCGCTTCTTAAATAAACAGATCATATGCCTTAAGCATTGTAATAGAAATCTAAAATAGAAATAGATACTGGAAAGATATCGAGAAATTCTCCAGAGCTCCAGTTTCAATTTAGCTCCGGATTTATTCTGTAAGGCGGTGATCCAATGGGAAGTGAAAATATTTAAACCATAGAGGAACTGTTACAATACGACGGTACAAAAAACCGTTTGTTTCGCTCACAATCTCATAATATAATAGTTTTAAGAGTAAACCGTAATGGACGGTAGAGTATAGGCTAGACAATTTTAAAACTTTGCGGGTATCATAACTCAAAGCTTTTCTAAGACTTATTATTGCAATAATTATTATTATTCATTTCATTCATCTCTAAAGCCATTTAAGGTATAAAACTTCTAATAAACACTACAGTGCGTGAGCGCCTATCACCCCCCGTAGTGGTAGGCAAAGGGGTGTAGTACACCCCCACGTTTCACCAGTTACGTTTAATTGAATGAATAAGTACTATGTACTTACACAACTGTACTTACACTTAAGCGTGTGAGTACACACACTACCACACTCTAGAGATTACCGCATTGACCCAACAAGGAGCCATTGGTAATCGCACAATATGCTGAGAACTTTATGGCAATTCAAAAGCGTCTTCATAGAATTTCATACATTTTACTTTGCTCTTGCACTGACGGTAATATTATAACGTAGTCGTATTGTAATACGATAAATAATAAGAGCGCTCAATGTTAAACAATAAATTAAAAGTCGTTTCTGTGTAATTAGGTTTGATATCCATTATTTGGAAATATTGGCATAGTCTAGTTTCTACCACAATGTACAAAGTACACACATTTAAAACTCCACGTCCAAATTGTAACATTCCTTAAAAAATACTGTTGGACGTTGTATGAATTTTAGGCGTTGGAATTGAAAAAAGAGTTTAATTTCAACGTCTCAAAAAAAGGTTTTAATTCCAACATCTCAAATAGCAGTCACGTAGTAAGATTGCGTTAATTTTGTATTTGAAATATATAGAAAGTTGTAAAATATAAAGTTAGAATATCAGAAACTATGTCTCTATGTCATTGTTACACTGATGTTCAGATTTCATCAGTAACTTGATAAAACAACTGTCTAGTAGAATAGAGTATTCATCAATTATGTTATTATGTTATGGTAGTCTTTTTATTCGATCATTTTGTGTCGTTTGTTGATTTAGTATCGTTCATTTTCAAGTATTGAATCAGTGGGGAGCCTTGCCACAGGACCACGCGAAAAATATGAATTCGCTCAAGTGAATTCAATTTCCTATATAAAAATGGTGTTTGTGCGTCAAATGAAATCAGTCCTCATTAAAATCGTATTATAAAAGTTCCAATGTAAAATATTAAACATTACCAATTATATGAAAATTTAAGAATATCGTTGAACCGAACAATATTGGACTATTAATAGCGCAATCTATATCAGACTTTTAATAAAATATCGCAGAGAGCACCACTCAACCTCTGCTAATAAATAATTTTAGAGCGAAAGATACTGCAGCGAGGGCGATATAAAACGATTTATTGCCTGGAACTTTTAGGTAAGTTTTAATAAAATTTTGTGCATCAAACTTCTGCAAGGGTTGCTGTAACAAAGCTTACAAAGGTATGTAAAACTGAATGGTACTTTTCGATTTAGAGCGCCCCGAGAATCTCATATCCAGCTGTGGAATTATTGTTGGACTGCAAAAACATTTTAATTAAAGCAATATTTAAAGTGCTTGCAGCGTAAAAAGATAGTACTAATGATTAAAGAGATCGCAAACGATCCAACAAATTAAACCATGATTATATCAGTAGCGGTCCGCCTTTACATGTGTGATTGCTACTAAATGTGTGTTGTATGCAGAGCATGTGAAGTAGGAGAATCCGTCTTTACCGTTATACCTGCTTCTAGAATAATTTAGAACTTTTGGAGAGATGAGATAATTATTTACTTTTTGTATTCATCAAGCAGCAAACAGGCTTACAAGCTTCGTAACGCTATCATCATAGATATAAATAAACATTTTAATGTGACCTGTTATCAAAATCACTACCTAGATTAATCTAGATCATTCACAAACGATCCGCCACCTGTGACAGGACAAGGGACAAGTTCGAAAGAAATTCTTAAGGATCAAGGAGAAACGTAACAAATGAAGCATTGCTACAAATATCAGTTGTATTATGATATATATTTATATATTGTATTATAATATTCGTATAATAGATGCAATTATAAAGATTCGCATCCGAAGCTTACACGAAAGTACCTACTGCAACGGTAATAAGTAAAGTCAAAAATAAACACGAATCCGCAACTCAAACATTACGAGCCGACGAAGCACTTCCGAATTGACTCAGCGATGTGTTATGTAGTGGCTACAAATTTTTTCTACTAACAAGCCTCACAGAGCAAATATCATCGCTCACAAAGACCATTATTTACGCAGGGTTTGCGATTTCATATTACTATATACTTTAGGGTGTAAAATTAAAACATTAACAGAATAAACATTTGTCTTAGAAACGATTTCAAACCTAAATAAGAACGAGTACGATTGCTGGGAAATTTCTAAGAATATCGAAGAGTGAAGATTTAATCCCATTCCTTATACTATGGAATATTCATCAACAGAGCTGTCAAATTTTGCAGCGCTTCATGGATTGATAATTTAATATACTATAAGAAGTTGTGTTAAAACATATCAGTAAAAGATCGCTGTGGCAGAGTACGCTTTCAGTACCTATCGTAAATTTGGATTCTAACATGTGGGAATTTTATCACTCTTACAAACACATTGGTCTAAGAACTTGTGATATAGTATTAACAATACATTAAACAGTAGTGCGAACAAAAACTGTGATTACACCTTAGGTCATGGAAGCCGTTGACAATTTCCTGTAAGTTATTATGGTGGCCATCGCGCGAAACCAAATCGATTTCCAACGTCGAGTTACATAAGTAAATGTTTGATAGCCATCGTTTATCTGATTTATGTCGCTATTAGTTTCTGCTTTTATTGACTTTAGTATAGATATTGAGAACTCGTAACGGCACTTCACGAAATTCCCTTCTATTAATGGGTTTATTACATTAATGAATCAGCTCATTTGAGTACAAATCAAGATTTATTAACGTTTGATTTCCGATCATGTTCAATTTATTTAGCACGTGTATGAAATTGTTCAATTTCTTTATCATGTGACACCTAATTATTGCGCGGAGATATATTATATAATAGACGACTATTTATGAGGATTTAATAACTATGCATGCTCATAAAACAGGCAATTCAAGCTATCAGCTGCTGGTTGTTTTATTATGAATCATACATCGAACAGCGATGTAATTATCATGCACCACAAGCCGATTAGCTTTTATATCATTCCGGCTAACAAAGCGTATTAATAAATATCGCAGTTCACACTAAATGTATTGAAAATATTACTTGAACTCCTGAATATGGTTCAAGATAATGACAAAAATACATGCATAACACTGTTGTAGTAACATTCGAAATAGTTAAACAAGTAATAGCGAAAGTAATTAGGAAAGTGATACATGTCTCTACTGAATAAGTAAATAGCAGGTTTAATGTCAGTAAGTGGAACGACATTTCGAACATTAAGCCTAATACCCGAATACGAACTTCGACAGCGAACATCATGCGAACAGTTTTAAGTAATTCTAACAACGTAGTCAACTATTCGGCGTGAGTTATTCAAGTTTCAAGTCAATTACAGACGAGTCGCGATAAAGTTCAGAGAGCTGCGTCACGCGGCTGCGACTTGCGTCATAAGTATTTGTGGTCTGCGCGGGACCATTTGGTTAAAGGTTAAAAACGGCGATCCGTTACCGGAGCCCCAGGTACCAAGGCCGCGGTGTACAATCAAAGGTTTTAGCCCAATGATCCATTGACTTTATGTTATATCAAGGTGAACAGACTGTTTATTCTGCGGTTATGTACAAGAAGTGATAACAGTAAAGTGTGATAAGAAATTCATTAGTGTGAAGTACATTCTAAATTGAAGAATTTCAATAAAAATCCAACTAATTATGTAATCGAATCATATTACTCGATTTTGATCTTAGAGTTGATAGCTTTCTTCTGACTCTTTTACCATTCCTCTGTTGGAGATGTGTCTCCTCTCATAGTACTACACTCCTCTGCCTATCCATTCGGGGATCACAGGCGTGATGTTACGTTTTAGAAGACGCAATCGCAAACGACACAGCGTATTATATGATGTAGAGACTATCAATTAGTAGGTTAACATGAAAGCAATTAAACTATAAACTTGTGTTCCGATAACGGTTATAACTGTAGGTATACACTAATACGATCCTTGCCCTTAGATAACGCGTAATATTAATTCATGCAGAATTCTCGTGTGACAATCTATAATTTATAGGAGCCACAATATACTTCGATTATACGATTAGGCACATATGTATATGTATACCTACACCTAAACATAGATATACAGAAGCGAGCGGTTTTATGTAGGTACGTGTGTGAGGGAATTAGCATTTCTTTTCCAAGATATCGGAAATATTTCTTTTTTTAGATACCTGAATAGGTACTTTGTCTAAATTCATCAGTCCTCATACATGCTCGCCGATTTCGGAGACTTCCTTCTCAGCCGGGATTTGGTTTAATTTGGTCAATATAGGTGAGTCTTGGTCTTCCACAATGTCTGCACCCATCAACATTCGCTTTGTATATCTTTGAGAATTTTTTATAAGACAGTTCAATTTCATACGTGTTCTCAAATACCTAGCTGCTGTTCAACAAATGGCGCTAACGACATTGCTAGCATCGTTGAAATTGGATTCTCAGAGACGTCGCGAACGGGTATTATGAAATTATAAAGCGTATATTATATTCCATACATTACAGAAATTGATATAGGCCAAAATTTGAAAGATATCCTATTCGCACAGAAATCACTGAAAACGGAAACAACCAGAGTCAAACTGATTGAGGTATTAAATATGGGTATTTGAAGCTCAAAACATATTATAGCGAAAGATTCATAGAATAATTATATGAAAACGATAACGCAAATATTTTAGTGTGCAACTGCGAAAAGGGATTAATATAAATAAATATTTAAACAGAGGAAGAAAAACGCAGACATAAAGACATTGTGAAGTTGTTATACTAACAAGTTCAACATCAAAATAATCCATATAATAATAATATCAATAATTTATCGACTATCAAATTTACTACACTTGTGTAATGACATTGGCCTTAGCTCTGTTCGAATCTTAATATACGAGTATAGGTCAATTTTAAATTGAAACATTTGATATTGATAGCGATGATTACAAAAATGTTGCCCTGTTCATCAGAAAC